>CANTUT010001005.1:37500-340000 GCA_947687605.1 Reutealis trisperma
CCATTTTTTTTAAAAGTTTTTCCAAGGTATTTTTTTCTCATATCGAATGACATATGAATCATATATGCTTTCAAAAAGATATATGCCTATAATTTAATACGCATAAGATAAATACATCTCGAACATATATGCGTATTAAGCCATAGGCATATGTCTTTTTGAAAACATATATGATTCATATGTCATTCGATATGAGAAAAAAATACCTTGAAAAAGCTTTTAAAAAAAATGGTAGAACAAATTCGTACTGATAACATGTTATAAATATAATGGAGAAGAATAAGAACAAAAAATATAGAGAAAAGAATAGTTTTCTAGTTATTCCATTTAATAGTATTAAACCCTTTATATAGAATACAGAAGGGAAAAAAATAGGAAGCTTTTCTAATAAGGAAAATACAATTAATACTAATATGAAAATTAGAATATTCATGTATATGGAAATATATCAATAAAATCGCATAATATATTATAACAATTAAGAGTATATTTAGAAAAATATATAAAAAGTGAAAAAAATATAAAAAGTAAATCAACAATAAAAAGTGAATGTGTACATAACAGAAAATGTGATCAAGTAAACATAGAAAGTGAATAAATATTTAAAATTCAAAAATCATATTTTGAAAGTCTAATTATAGAATTTTTGAAAAGATAATTATAAAATAAGTTGAAAATATCTAGCAATGTTATAATTTATATTAACAAATTGGTTTGAAATACCCTGGATTTTTTTACTTTTTATAATCCCTTTCTATCCTTTAAAAATAGATTATAATACTTTAAATTGATAATTTTATTTATAATGACATCCGATGAATAGGCAAAACACCTGTTTTCTCACAAAACACTTATCTTGTTAATTTTAACCATTTCAAGTTAAGAGAGTATTAGTACTTCTATAAAATGATAAGAGAGTTATATAGGTAATAGTCTAATAGACAAAATTGTTATCTCTAATTGAGATGAAATTATCTATTAATGAAAATATTGTATAAAATTTTATCCTATATTGTACAGATTATAAGTGGTTATAGTGTTAGAAAATTCACTAAAACAAATAAAATTTAGGAAAAATTTGATTTTCTACCTTTATTTGCTACTTTTCTTTTATATAAATGTCCAAAAAGTGTTATTTTAATTGAGGGGTACAATTTGAAAACAATTTATTAATTTAAAATATGATAATATATTTTCAAAGAATAGTGTAAAATATTAAAAATCGAAAGCACATTATATTTTAAACTAATTGGCCATTTATATTTACATTTTATACTAGGATAATATAGCCAAATAAGACTTAACAAAACAATGTGATATGTTAGCATGCGGGAGTGCCATCGCTACTTTGCATGCTCACATTGGATATATGAGAGTAATGAGAAAGAAGGAAGCTTCAACAAAATTTAAATTTATAATTTATGTTTGATGTTAACTTTAATTATTATTGCAACCGAAGCTCAATTTTTTGAAATTTTTTTTGAATGATGCAAACTCATTGGTGTAATTCGACCCACTTGACAATGTTTATGTTGCTCCCATAGAATTAATTTGTGTTTGTGCTCAAATTTAATAGCCCAATAAATAGTCTAGCCCATTAATTATAAATTCTAGATTTTAAATTATAATTGATAAAGTAGATGGTTGAAGTTAAAAATTTTTAAAGTGGAGATGAAGTCATGGAAGTTATGGGGAAGTGGGTAGTTATCTAAGGAAATAAAAAAAGAAAAGTGAGAAAACAAAGGGGGCAGAAGGCAACGCTAAAAGGACTACAAAAAACTAGAATTTCTGAAGCATTTGAGATCTTTTGGAAGCAACCTTCTTTATTCATACCTTAATTTTCAGCATGTGTTTTTAATTTCTTACTTCACTATTAAAATTTCAATTTCTCTGTTTTTGTCATATTTCTCTTTAATGCAATTTCAATCAATGCAATCCAAAAAACTTAATTTCATTTTAGTCTACTGTTTATAAGTCCTTTAATTTCTAATTCTCATAAATTTTTCAATTTTATTTATCAGTATTTGTCGAATCCAAGTGAACTGTAGCTAAAAAAACTTTTTTAGAAGTCAATAAGCGCAAGATTTTGGTTTGCATATCTCACACGTGTGGCACGCTCGAATTCTTAAATTTTCCACCTACAATTTGATTAGTCATTCAAAAATTTTAATTGATTTTCCAAAATTAAATTTTTATAAATAATTTTAAATCTTAAAATTATTTAATTAATTCTTATTCTATATATGGAAGATGAATAACAATTCGTTTAATTAAAAAATGTACATTCACAAAAAAATATAGTTAGTTACTATTATTCAGAATAAAAATTATTAGAAAGTTAAAAAAAAATTAACCTATTTTTTTCTTGTTAATTTTGGCACCCTTGTGCAAACTGTTGAAATAATATTTTTAACCAAATATCTTCAATGAGTTAAACTCATTTAAAAATGTCACTAAACTAATAATTTGGTGATTGATGGTCTATTTTTTTTTTTTTTGAAATCAAAATGAAACTTGCATTAAGCTGAAATATCAGCAGAAATTACATGAGAAAGAAACATAGGAGGAATGTCGGATCACTCCCCTTGATCTGACAAAGAATAAGCTGCTGCAGCTAATAAATGAGCAGTATTATTCGCAGACCTGCGTACATAACGTAGTTGCACCCTTTCAAAGTGCTGTAACAAAGAAACACAGCCATCAATAAAAAGATATAAAATAGATAAATTTTGATCACCCCGTATAGCACTAATCACTTCAGCAGCATCGGACTAAATAATACATCCATCAAGCTGCTTCGACTTAATCCATGAAAGAGCCTCACGAACACTGATAGCTTCTGCTTCCCTCGGTGAAAAATGTCCAACAATTGAGGAGTTTCTAGCCATTACAAAGTTACCATGATCATCTCTAATGACACAGCTTATTCTAATTTTGCCTTGTGATGAAAAAACAGCAGCATCTGTATTTACTTTAAGCCAACCTTGCTGAGGTTTAGTCCATTTTGAATCATTAGTGTGCTGACCATTTTCCATTACAGAAATTATCTCCCTTCTGTCTTGAGCTTGCTGCTATTGAGATAACATTTGAGTTACATGACTTATCACCTGCTCAGCAGTACTCGAAGCTTGCTACCATACCCATCTATTTCGCTAGTGCCCCAAACCTTAACACAAAGATGCAAACTTTGCACACACATCAATATCATGGGCTTCAAAGAACTTACATACCCACTCGGCAGGTGATGCATGATCGAAGGGTGGAACCTTAAGACCAGAAAATAACCTACAATTTTGGGCCATAGAACATTCAAATAATACATGAATAATAGTTTCATATCCCCTTTGACACCATTTACAAACAGGATCAAGGTCAACACCTCTCATTTTCAAATTCATAGTAGTAGGGATGTAATTCACACACACCCTCCAAAGGAAATTATGTACCTTAGGAGGGACCTTAATCTTCCATAATTTTCTCCACAAAATAGAAGCAGGCTGTGCCATAGTCCCCTGTATAGCTTTATAACAACTACGAATAGAAAAATAGCCTTTATCATCCCAAATCCAATACCACGAATCTTCAATAGGTCTCTGGGATAATGGAATTGATGCAATCAAATTTGCATCATGCAAGTTGAATATATCATTAATTAAATCCAGATCCCATGATCGATCATTCACAGCCATTAGTGAAGAAACCTTAACATTTTGAAGTTCAGTCGATTGTGTGGAAGTTATAGTGCCATTTTGCGGATCTGGCAGCCAAGGACTACCCCAAACATTAGCAAAATTTCCATCTCCAATACGAATTCTGCTACCCTATTTAACAATACTTTTAACAGAGAATAGACTATGCTAGGTATAACTCGGATTTGTACCCAAATCTGCATCAAGATAGAAATTATTAGGAAAATACTTAGTTTCAATAATCTTCCCACAAATGAGTCTGGATTGGTAAGAAGTCTCCACCCTTGTTTGGCTAACATTGACAGATTAAAATTATGAAGTCTCTTAAAACCTAGACCTTCATAATTTTTAGGCAGACACAATTTGTCCCACACCAGCCATCGAATACCCTTATTCTCCACACCAGTAACTCCCCACCAATAGGCATTCATCATTCTTTCAATTTTCAAACATAGCTCTATAGGTAAGAGCACTACATTTATCACATAGTTGGGAATTCAAGGGCAACGGTTTTAAGTAATACCTCCTTTCCTGCTCGAGATAAGGAACGATGATTCCAATTCTGAATTTTACTCCACACTCTCTTTTTGACAAAGCTAAAGATTGCCCGTTTGTTTTGTCCAATAATTGATGGGATTCCAAGATAGCTTCCTTGATTCATAACACATTGAATCCCAAACAATTGGTAGATATTCTCCTTTTTGTGAATATCGACATTTGGGCTGAACATAAAGGGTGACTTTGAAAGATGAATAAGCTGACCCGATGCGTGTTCATAAGATGAAAGAATGTCCTTCACCTCCTGACTTTCTTGAGTAGATGCTTGAAAAAACAAGTATGAATCGTCAGCAAAAAATAGGTGGCTGACCGCTGGTGCTCGTGTTGAAATTTTACACCCATGAATTGAACCTCTTCCCTCCTTCAATTTGATAGCAGCACTTAGAACCTTAGCACAAATAATAAAGATATATGGAGACAATGGGTCTCCTTGTCGAATACCTTTACATGGATGAATCGGACCAAGCTCTACACCCTCAAATAAGATATTATAATCAACAATACAGATACACTGCATTATATGATTTACCTAATCAGCATCCCATCCGTGTCATCACCTTCTCCACAAAGCACCATTCCAGCCGGTCGTATGCCTCAGCCATGTCAATCTTCAGAGCAACCACCCCCTTATTACCTTGCCTTTTCCTTTTTAGATGATGAAGTATCTCAAAAGCAATAAGCACATTATCTGTAATTAAACGACCACCCACAAATGCACTTTGATTTTCTAAGATTAAATTTGGAAGCAACACTTTTAGTCTGTTTGCCAAGACCTTCGCCAAGATTTTGTAAGCAACATTGCACAATGAAATGGGCCTCAAATCAGCCATAGATTTTGGATGTTTCTTCTTCGGAATAAGTACAATAATGGTAAGATTCAGACTTTCGGGCATTGACCCCGATTGAAAAAAATCACTACACAGCTTAATTACATCCTCCCCAACTATACTCCAGAATCATTGAAAAAATGTCGGATTCATTCCATCCAGCCCAGGTGATTTATCAGGGTGCATGCTGTCAACTGCCTTTTTAATTTCCTCAACTGTCAATAGGGCCATAAGAGCATCATTTTGCTCTCACATCACCTGAGATTTGACGCAATCCACAATACTCATATCAGTAACTTCAGAAGATGAAAACAGAGTCTGAAAGTACTGAGAAATAACATCATGAAGCTCCTCCGCCTTATTCCTCCACTGACCTCCAGAATCATGTAACCTTGTAATTTTATTATTTTGTTTTCGAGCAAAGGCATATGAATGGTAGAATTTCGTATTCGAGTCTCCATCTCTTAGCCAAAATTGCTTAGCTCTCTGCTTCCAAAAACATTCCTGTTTAAGTAGAACTTGTTGATATTCCTTTTGATATTTATTATATTCCATAACTCCCTGCTGATCTCTACGTTTACTGAGCTACTTGAGATTAGCCTTGCATCTATCCAATTTTCTTTTAAACTCCATAGCCTCCTTACCTCCCTATTTTACCAATTCCATACTACAAGCAAAAATTTTTCCTTGAAGACTCAACCCAATATTCCTCTCCTAACACTAACGCACTACCTCGATATAATCACGATCATTCAACCAAGTATTTTCAAAATGAAAATGTTTTGCTTTAATAACATACCACTTCTTCTTTATGTCAAGGAAAAGTGGCAAATGATCTGAAGAAGATGTTTCCAATACCCGAATTTCTGCATAACGAAACATTTGACTCCAACCTTTGTTTCCAAAACCTCGATCTAACTTTATCTCCATCTCCGGCGATTCTTTTGGCTTCCGCTAGGTAAAAGGATTACCTTGCATAGTCAGCTCAGCTAATCCACTCTCAAAAATAGTTGCCCAAAAACTAGAAATTAGCCAATTTGGATATGGGTTACCTCCTCTCTTCCCTGATTGGAACATGATATTGTTGAAGTCACCCATTAGACACTATGGGAGGTCAGAAATTGATGCAAGATGTCTAATTAAATCCCAAGTTTCTCTTCTCCTAGCTCTATTTGGTTGCTCGTAGACACCAGTAAACCGCCATTCACCAACTTGCTCAAGCTTGACATGGAGATCAATAAAATATGTCGAGGACCCAAGCACACTCGCCATTTCTTCATACTTCTAGAACATAATCAATCCCCCACTGTGCCCTTCACCCTCCACCACATGTGAGCCCTTGTAGCCAATTTGAGCCTAGATCCGTAAAGCTTTATCCATATCATACAAAGTTTCACTTAGAAAGATGAAACACAGCACTAGACCAGGTCTTTTAATACTCGAATTGCACTTGGGCTGGCCAAACCCCGGCAATTCCAAACTAGGGACATCATTGGCCTAGGCGGGTCTGGCCTGCAGAACCCGCCTCTATCATGTTTTTTGAGCCACCATTTTCAGTCTAATCCAGTGGGCCTTACTCATCTAGCCCATTAGTCAAATCCATAAAATCAACAATGCCACCACATCTCCTATACACTTGCGTTTTGTATCATTGACTATAATAGCATTCATATCTTCCTTATTGTCTGGAGAATTAGTGATCATACCACTTGCCATATTTTCAGCATTCGAACTTGAGATTTCCCTGCCCACGTTTCCACCACCACTTTCCTTACTTGTTCCACTATTATAGGCCCTTGATTTAGCACTAATTCCTCTTCCTTCTTGAATCAGCTCTTTCTTTCCTTTCATGGATAGATCACCGGAAACAGCCTCTAGCATCAACCTCTGAATCCTCCATTTTCAACCATTTTTTACCAATATGAGTCATAGTCCTACAATTAGGAGCACGCAATGAAACACCATAAAGCTTCTTTACTTCAATAGTTGGGTTGGCATAGACAATTAGGCAGGAATGGTCAGAGTGTCCCAAGATTCCACACACAAAGCAAAATGTAGATAAGTGCTCATATTTGAACTCTAACCAAAACCACTCCCCTCCCTCCTTTTTAATTTTCATCCTTCTCTTTAGAGGCTTATTTATATTAATAGCTACCCGTACTCGACAGTAAAATTTGCAGGGTCAGTTTGAATAAATGTACCCATATAGTTCCCAATATTAGCCAGGATATATTCAGAGATAAATCCAAGAGGTAAGTTATAGCATTGCACCCACATATCTGTAGTGTTCAGAGGAACTATTTCAGGATCTTCCCCTTTGTCTACTTTCTTCATAAGCAACAAGTTCTGCTCAAACGTCCATGGAGCTCCTTCCATAACCTTCTTAATATCTAATGATAAAATTTAAATAAAAAACGATTATTGTTGAGATCAATAATAAACATTCCTTTCACCGGCCGCCACAATGCTGCAAAAGTATTCTTCATAGCACCAACATTAAATAGCTTGTCCGAGATAAAACATCTAACCAAACTGAACTCCTCTCTATTCTCTCGAGCTACCCCTGACTGCACTATCATACCTACTCCTTCCTCTTCTTCATCAAGTATAGTCAACCGGAAACGTTGGTTCACAATATTTGCTGTTGATGAACTCATGATTGAAGCACTGCAATCAAGAAGAGACAAACGATATGAAAGTTAAGGTTTGAAAAAAGAAACTCGCCATAAAGACAAGACAGACATGCAAAAATTATGCCTTCTATATAGATTAGTTGAATGTGATTGATGGTCTATTTAATGTCTCATAATCAAGTAATTTTTAATAAATATTCCCAAATTAATCAGGTATTTTCCTTAAATATTTTATGAGTTTTTGATCGTGGCTCACAGCGTGTTACTAGCTGGTCCAACAGCAAGTGTATGCAAAATTTCTGTCGATGATAATGCGTTGAATGCATATGAGATGATAAATCTCAATTGAAAATATTTCTAACTACCACACTAAGTGATTTTACAGTTGGAATGATACGAATTTCCCATTGGATTTATGGGAATTTAGGTAGTGTGACAATAAAAAATGACAAAAGTCTACATAGTCCGTTCACATGATCTTGAAAATGACGCTTGCAGAAAAGTTAATAAATTATCCCCTTAAAAAGTTTGTCATTGTAATAAAGACAACGTATAAAGTATCTAACCAACATCGCTGCGGTATTAGTAATTTTGTATTGCTTCTTTTTACCTGCCCCATGTGAAACATAATATAGAAGAAAATGTTCAGCTTCGCTCCAGTGTCCAGACCCCACTAATTTGGTGAATTTTCAGTCCCAATAGTCAGATTTTCTCTTGTTGTTGAGTTTGGTTAGACTTTCATCAATATATTAAATGTACTTTATAATATAATT
Source organism: Reutealis trisperma (assembly GCA_947687605.1). NCBI lineage: Eukaryota > Viridiplantae > Streptophyta > Magnoliopsida > Malpighiales > Euphorbiaceae > Reutealis > Reutealis trisperma. Next base: position 45,981 of record CANTUT010001005.1, read on the forward strand.
ATATTTGAATTGTTACAGTTTGCTATTATTCAAATATTATATAACAGTTCAAAGTAAAATTAAACCCCATTTGGTATAATAGATTTTAATTTTATAAATTTAATTAAAATTTATAGATATGAATAAAAAAATCATATTGTGAATTTTTAAAACCTTCATTTTTTAACAAATCTATAAAATGTACGTCAATTTTCAAACTAAACAAAAAATTGAGTTATAATCCATATATATCAAGAAATTCATCACTAAAATCTTTCAAAACAAACGAAACCTTAATTTAAACTTAAGAGATTTCTCGCTTAAATTTAGAAGTTATATTTTAATATTATGCAATTTAAAATTATCTATAAAAATTAAATAATTAGACTTGATGCAACATTAGTTTTGACTTACAACATCAGTTTAAATTATTGAATATATTATATAATTAAGAAAGTAATTTGTTTAAAATCATATTCATGTAAGTATAATTAGCGCACATCCCTAAATTGAAGAGTAGAGCTATATTGTAAAACTAGGAAAATTAACCTTATTACTTGCTATGGATGGTCTCCAAAGAGTACACGAAATGCAAATATGAAAAGAAAAGGTAAAAGAAATTAAAAGTGACTATAAACTGCAAACGTGCCGTTACAAAACAGCCATGACTTGGAAAAGCTAAGCTCAAGTTGTCCCCAACCCGTTCAAAGAATTACAACACAATTTTGGTTTCATGGCAACCTTTCCAGCAAGTCACGTTATCATGGTTCAACCTTTCCTGTATAAGACTGCAAGTTATAAAATGTCCATCTTCTAAAATCACTCTCTCAAAAAATAAAAAAAAAAAAGCTATAAATGATTTTACGATTTGATTAAAAAAAAATAATAAATTCATGCCAATCTCATTCCCATCCACTTGTGAATTTTGTCAGGTAATTAAGCTTAGCAGCATGTAACATCATTATAATTGTTATTCGATATACAACATTATTATAACTGATCTTGAATAATCAAGAAGACGTAGGAATCCACTCATTCCCTTGAAGGAAATTCTGCACTGAATATGTGTTTACATGCTCTGCAGGAACTTGACTACTCCATGTTACTCTCTTAGACAAATTAGATCCTGGTCCGGAATTCTGAAATTCTCCATAGTAAAGTGTTTTCAGTGCGAAATCCCCAGACCAAGGCATCCACCCATCTGGTGTTAGAAGAACTTCCAAGTTACAATTTAAGAAAACAACTCTTGAGTATTCCTTCCATGGCCTTCCCAAGTAATTCTTGTGTACAGCAGGCTTGCTATGGTATAATGCCATGTACTCCTCAGTGCCATTGATCAAACAATTTTGAAACACAAAACCTGTTGATTGGGCAGGGTCTATCCTGCCGTGTGCTGTGATGGCATTTTTTTCACCTTTTTCTGGTTTTTCTTGCCTAGGACTGACTAAGATTACACAATCTTGAAAATATGCAGCCGAGTTTCCAAAAATGAAGTCCACATTGCCCTGAATACGGCATGATTTATAATACTGGCGAAGTGAATGAGCATACAAAGTATCTTGATTGCCCAGGAATTCACAGTTCTCAATGAATGATAAATCACTGTCTGATCTAAAGGCCACTGCTTGGTAGGTGGGGGCTGCCGCTGCATTCTGGAATGTTATCCCAGTAGCCATGAATCCATCACCAAGAACTCCTGCAGAAAATTAGAGAACATATCAGAACTACAATAAACAAGCTTGAGAAATTCATCAAGGAACGCTTTTATGATATATTTTACATTATTTCTTTTTAACAGTAATATTATTTTACTTCAGAGACCTTAAAATGTATACTTTAACAAACAAGTTAAGTCTGAGAGAAGAATACGATAGAATATTTTAACAAGCAAAATAAGTAATTAGATACTGAAATCAGAAGTAATTAAATACTGAAATCAGAATGCACTTGATTTCAGTCTTCACATTCTTTTGCTTCATCTAGGTTTCCTATGGATTAGAGATATGTCACAAGCATGGGATGCAGATCATGTGATGAAGCATGTTAAAATAATATTAAGAAAAAAAAATAGATATTATTACTAACTACAGAAGTTTATGTTACCTTATGCAAATACATTATATAATTAATCACAAATGACTTGCAGATTCTGTGGAGCTAGACTTTAATCATATTAGTACTATATTTAATACAATACGTAAAAGGGCACATATTACAAGAAAATCATCTTAATTAGAACAGGGAAATTGATTTAATTCTGCAATACCAAAATAAAAAAATTACTAGCAGATTGCAGGCAACTTTCAACCACAGAAAAACTGTCAGTGCAAATAGGTCCACTCGCATGAAACATGAGAAGAAAAGCCTTTTTCTCCCCTGACCATACTGTAAATAAGAGAATAAAAATGGCTAACTTACCAACAGTAGCAGACTCATAAGTCGTAACACCAATCTGACCAACACTCAAAGACCCCGTAATGACTGTTTTCCCCATTCCATCGCCTAAAAAGACCACATTTTTCTTCTCAAACGGAACTCTAACGATTTCCTCATAAATCCCCTCTTTTATATGGATCACAAACCTATGGTCCATCACATTACTGAGAGCTGCATTAACAGCTTCCTGCACTGTTTTGTAGCAGCTACTATTCTTGTCCTTACACACTGTTACATTGGCTGTTAACTTTGACAGAAACTCACCCTTAAACCCCATTTCATTACCAGATCTTGGGTCCTCCCAAAATCCATCCCGCTCGGTTTTAGGTGGTGTCCAGGACCGGGTTTCATTCCCGAATAAATCGTAAGAGAAAATCATGCTCAATGCATTGCTACTATCCCCAATCAAAGTGTCAAGAAACGCCATTGTTTCATTGACTCCTTGTGTGTTGCCACCATGGTAACTCAGTCCTCCATAGCAATCGTATTGGTAAGCCAAAGCTGCACTCATCCAAGCACGGACATTCTTAATCTTACCAAGTGGCAAACTGACGTTCACAATTGAAATCCGGTACTGGGAAAAACCCAGAATGTCCAAACAACTTTTGGCAACGTTAGTGAGGTTTTGATTACCTTCTGCAGAGGCTAGGAGAGACTTTAACATTGATTGAGCTATACTGAGATTTTGAGAAGAGATCCACAATGCAGATTGGATAATTTGAAGTGGGGTTGGATTCGAAGGTACAATATTAGACTGAATTAGAGAGGACTGACAGGTTTGTGGGTGTTGTGTGGCTTGGCAGGCTAATTGGATCTCGGCTGCTGGTACTTTTGTGCTGTTGGGAGATTTTGAGGAGTGTGAACGTTGTGTTTTATGGTGGAGTGTAAAGAAGAGGATGAGAGCAATAAGAGAGAATAGGAAGAGAGAAGCAACGATGACGAAGAGTAAGCATTTGGATTTAGATGTTTTTGGGGCTGAAGGTGAAATCATGGTAGTGGGGATGAAGATAGCAAAGGAGAGTCAAAAGTATAAAGTATTGGGTTTACATATAAGCATTATGGAAATGGAGCACACGTGAGATACCATACAGAGAAGATTTCAATTTCTAGATCTGACAGGAACTGAAAAGAATTACTAACTCAATTATTATGGAATACACTGAGAGAAAGGAGAAAGAATCTTCCAAAAACAACTCTGTAAATGATGATTGTCAAAGCTCTGTTTTTATCTTTTTCTTTTACCAGGTTAACGTTTCATGCCGTTCTACTAACAACATATTACATAAGTTAAAAAAAGTACTCTTTTTTAACTTCTATGATAATACTATATTATTAGAATTCTGATAAAAAAAAAAAAAGATTATACTATATTAAAAGTAGCAATCATCTTACAACATAAAATTAATGATATATTTGACACACCCTAATAAAATCAAATATAATCAATTTTAAATTTAATTTTCACTATATTTCCTTCCTATTCTATAATAATAACATATTAAATATATTTTATACGAGTTTTCATTTTAGTGATATTGGAATGAATTTTAAAATTACGAAATTACCAAGTTAACACTCTAAAATACAGGGCAACCTCCTTGCAAGAAGCATGACCCCCAAAATTTTAAAATTTCATTTTTCTCTATATAAATTTTATGAAGTTTTTATAAGTTCTTTTCATTTTTATTTTGACCTCCTAATTAATGGTCCCTTATAAAATTAAATTTATCAAAAAATAAATATATAGATAAATAATTATAGCCCAAGTGTCCACAAGCATGAACTAAGGATAAAACCATAATACCATTTCGGGAAAAAAAAAAGAAATAAAATTAATGGAAATAATATATGCAATCAAATAGCTAAAATAGCATAAAATCGCCATAAAAATAAATAAATACTGACTTACCAACTGTAGCCGAATTGTAAGTGGTCATTCCAGGATGACGGACTGTCGATGACCCTGTAATGACGGTTTTGCCCATCCCATCTCCCAAAAACACGAAATTACCAAGTTAACACTCTAAAATACAGGGCAACCTCCTTGCAAGAAGCATGACCCCCAAAATTTTAAAATTTCATTTTTCTCTATATAAATTTTATGAAGTTTTTATAAGTTCTTTTCATTTTTATTTTGACCTCCTAATTAATGGTCCCTTATAAAATTAAATTTATCAAAAAATAAATATATAGATAAATAATTATAGCCCAAGTGTCCACAAGCATGAACTAAGGATAAAACCATAATACCATTTCGGGAAAAAAAAAAGAAATAAAATTAATGGAAATAATATATGCAATCAAATAGCTAAAATAGCATAAAATCGCCATAAAAATAAATAAATACTGACTTACCAACTGTAGCCGAATTGTAAGTGGTCATTCCAGGATGACGGACTGTCGATGACCCTGTAATGACGGTTTTGCCCATCCCATCTCCCAAAAACACAACATTCTTTTTCGTAATCGGAATCCTAACAATTTCCTCATAAACTCCTGCCATTATATGCACCACAAACTTTTTCCCCGGTTGGTTATCCGGCGCCGCATTAACAGCTTCCTGAACCGTCTTATAACACCCGTTACTCCTATCCTTACAAACCGTCACATCTGCCGTTAACTTAGACGGGAACCCACCCTTAAATCCCAAATCACCACCCGACCCGGACTCTCCCCAAAAACCGTCTCGCTCCGTCTTCGGCGGGGTCCATGACCCGGTCTCTTTTCCATATAAATCGTACGACATAATCATGCTCAAAGCATTGCTAGTTAAGCATATTAGCGAGTTCAAAAACGCCATCGTTTTGTTTGTCTCTGCAGTCTCGTTTACGTACTTCAAAGCGCTCCAGCAATCGTATTGATACACCAAAGCCGCGCTCATCCAAGCTCTAGCGTCCTTTGTCTTGCCACGTGGTAAAGCATCATCCGTTGATGCGATACGGTACTGGGAATAATCGAGCACTTCTAGGCAGGTTTGAGCTGCGACTGAGCGGTTTTTATTCCCGGCGGAAGAATCTAGAATAGACTTAACCATTGATTGCGCGGTTTTGAGGTTGGTGGTGGAGACATAAATTGCTGATTGGATGATCTGCAGTGGAGTTGGGTTTGGAGGGACATGACTGGAATTGTCCAAAGATGATTGGCAAGTATCTGGGAATCTGGTCGCTTTGCAAGCCTGGAGAATCTCAGGTGGGGTTGTCGTGGTGGTCAATGAGCGTGGTGGTTTTTTGGGGTGGCTGGAATTGACGGAGGAGGAGGAAGAGAGCAAGACCAAGAGAGTAAGGAACGAGACAGAGAATAGAGAAGCCATGAAAATGGAATGGAATGGGGATTTAGTGATTGGGAATTTGATGGGTTTTTTGGAGTCAGCTGGTGGCATCATTGTCATCGTGAATGCTTATATTTATAGTGGAGAAGAGTAAATGATGTGATTTGTTAATTGTAATTTAATTGTGCGAATGAATGAATGGATGTGAAAAGTAGTTTAATCACGAGAGCTGTCACGGGGTATTATTGGGTATTTGGAGCAGCCGAATAGGCCAAGAAGGAGACTGGAAAAGGAGAAGGTTTGGGTGAAATGCAGGTCACGGGTTCAGTTAAAACTTAAAAGAGGAAGGCAGATTTGTGCAAATGACGGGGTGCCATGCCCATGGATGTGAATTTTGGTGGAGCCAAAGGACTATCATTATTTATTTATTTACTTATTTGTAAAGTGAAAAAAAAAAAAAAAAAAAAAAAAAAAAAAAAAAAAAAACATTGTGATTTCGACCATTTGCAAATATGAATTTGTGAATTTTTTTTTAATATAGATTACCCCGTCAGCATATGAAGGATTAACACATAATTTTATTATTTTTTTTGCTAAAGTGATATTATTATACTGGTAAAAAATTAATTTTATTATAAAATAGATTTAACTTATTAAGAAATAAAAATATAAAATATAAAATATACTAAATTAATTAATTAATTAAATTAAATTTAAAAAAAATAAAAATCGACAGAGTCAGGTGCTAAACCCTTCATGTCATGACTCAACCCTAATGACACATATGATTGGCATTAGAAAATGGAAAAATATAATGCTTCTAAAATCTAAAATAAGTCTGACTAACATTTAAACAATAAAACTATAATTAAGAACTATAACTGTCACAAAATAAGGGTTATGAATCCATCTATGAAGTGGTACCTGAGTAAAAATATTAAAACTTTGCCACTAAGGGTTAGAAACATCAATTATATCAATATCACCATTATTAGGTTTTTACTTAATATAACATCATAGCATCCATAATGAGGAAATTCAGTTATCCTCTAATCTCAATAAACTTATACAAGAAACCATGCAATTGACCAAATAATATAAAAGTACATGTAATGAAAATAATAATGCAAAGTTCTAGAATTTATAATATAAAAAAATCTGACAATAGTTACGTAACCAAAAAATAATATGATAAAATAACTTCACTATTAGATGATGAACGAGAGAAACAACTCAATTAAAATAACTTCTCAAGCTCAACTTGCATTTTGGAGAAAATATGGAGACATGGATGTGAAGGGATTAGCGGCACCAAGAGCAGAAGCATGGTGGGTGAGGCAATATTTCAAACATTTCAAAATTTTGCTCTACCATTGTGGCAAACTATCCATTGGAAGTAGAGAAAATTAACATCGTTGTAAAAAATCTCATCCTTCAGTACTAGACTCATTTGCAAACTTAGTATTTCCTTAACTTTAAAACTCTTATTGCCTCTACAGGCAAGATCGAGGATTTGATCCAATAAGGGTAAATCAAAGATGAATCCTCTAGTTTGAAGCATCACAAGAACAACAATTATACCACTAACTCTATTAGCCAAAGAGAAGAGGAGGTAAATATTGTCTCTTATCACCAGCCAATGATGTTGAAAGAAGAAGTTTTTCGAGTTAGGCATGCTCATAAGTGTTGTCTACAAGAAGGCTATAAAAGCTCGTCTTATCAAGCTATTAGAGTCAATAGCACTTCCCAATCCCTTGCCCAAAGGCTTTGATACTAATAATCACTATAACTATCATCAAAATACAGGTAAAAAATTAATGTGTGCAAGGCTTTGAAGCATAAAATTCAAGACTTCATTGACAGTAAATACATTATTGCTCGTAGACCCAAAGTCTAACATCACTACCAATCCTTTTTTGAACAACCAAGCAGATGTTAGTGTGAGGCCTCACCCAAGCAATGGCCTGATTCATTATAGGAAATTAGGATACTCATTCGGGTTTAAACTTATGATAGAACCCTCAGGTTCAAATTGGTTAATTTTGAAAATGATTTTAGGAGTCACCACCTTAATTTTATTTAGTTAGGATAATATTAAGTAAAAAACTCAAATTGACTCCAATTCATTAATTTTGTAATTAATTTACCTAAGGATAAAAATCACTAGTCTTTGAACCAAGTTGAGCTTGGGGACTAGGTTTTTGGTTAAATAATCTAAATTTGGCTCTTAAGTTTAATTTGACTTTAAAAATAATTTTGATGGATGACATTTATAAGATGATGATTATAAATAAAATGTATGAACATGGCATAACATGGATGCATGGGAAAATTGAATAGCAAATAAAATAAATCATTCACAAATTAAGGAGATTGTTCCCTCTAGTCCTTATGGATTATAGGAAAACTAGATAATCACTACTTAATTCCAAAAATAAATAATTGATTATAATTGAAAGCAAAGGAAAGATGGAATTAATTTTGAGATTGGATTTGAGGTTTGGATTTAAATTCCAAATGTGCCTATGTACCCTATTGAATAAGGATCAAAACCGAAGTAGTTTGTTCCATGATTAAGTGGAAAGGTTTAAAGGTTGATTAGATTAATTAATTTGATTTGGGTTTGTGAGTGAGAGAAAAAGGCTGATACATTTACTTTTGGAGGGCAGAAAGTTTTACTAGACCAAAATTCTGTTTTATCAGGATGGGGTGATTGGATTGATTGAGGGCTAATTAATTAATTAAAATGATTAATTAACTAATTAATGTGATAAAATGGATGAATGGATTAATTAATTAAAAAGATTAATTAATTAATTTGGATAAATGGTGGATTTGAAAAAAAAAAGAAGGATTAATTTGATTTTGAAAAAAGTGATTAATTAATTAATTAATTAAAAAATTAATTAATTAATTGAGTGATTATTTTTAATTTAAAAAAGAGTTTTAGTTAATTAAAAAAATTAGTTAACTCGATTAAGATGAGATAATTAATTAATTAAAAAGATTAATTAATTAATTAGAGAGTGGTTAGAGGGAGAAAAAAAGAGAAATTAGATGATAGTTATCAACTCTAACTCAAAGGGTGTCTAGAAATGAGAAATAGAGGAGAATATTTATAGAAAAAGTAGGTAAGGGTAGTTTAGGAATTGAAAAAGTGAAAAGACCAAAAGGATAGGGCTAAAAAGGGGCTGAAAATTGGGTTAGAGGAGTATTTTGGACATTTTTCTGCACAAAATTGGGACCATTTACACCAGAGGGGTGCAGCATTGCACAAGCAGGCCACAAGTGCCATTTGTGGCACTGCAGGGCTACCATGTGGTGCGGTCCTAGCTCGATTTTTGAAATTTTCTTCGGTCAGGTTGTCGGAGGTTCTAAGTCAAATGTTGAGAGTTTCAAAGTTCAGAAAATTTACCGGTCAACTTCGGTATACTTGAAATTAATTTTAGAATAGCTGGGCAGTCAGTTTGAGAGAAAATTCGTTTAGTTTCGAAAAAGATACTATTTGATATAGAAGGTTCGGTAAGAGTCAGATAAGTGTCAGTATTCGAAAATTAAGTATATTTCTACTAATATGCCTGAAAGCCCATTTTTTATTTTGGGGGCTGCTTTCTCGCAATGGGAGCTACCTTCTTGACCCCTGTCCGCTAACTAGTTAGAGAGACTGCTGTACTGGCTCTGCATAGTACATTAATCTTAGCAGGTATCAAATTACGGTCGAATAATAAAGGTGTAAAATTAAGGGTTCATAGTCAGCTTCATTTCTTCTGCCAAACCACTGAGCTCATCCAACCACCTCATGCTTCACCCAATAACTAATATTTTGAGAAGAGTGCTAACCTTGCTATGCCCTTATTTGAGTCTATGTTTGAGTCCTCTAAGTCCATATTTGATTCATTTGAGTCTGAGCCTCAGTCATCGATTTTGTTGAGTCTATTTCTGCTAAGTCTTTTTAGAATATGTCTGTTGAGTCCTATCCTTTTGAGTCTGTAACCCATCTTTTAGGCTTATCTTTTAGTACCAATGTAACCCATGATAATGTGACTTTTATCATGAATAAAATAGTTCATATTTTCTACTTACTTTGCTGATTCTTTATACTTGATTTCTTCTGATCCATCGTTAAGTGTGACATCTAAAAAAACAAACACGAAGAAAAAATAAATAAAAAATAAAAAGTGAAAATGAAAAAGGCAAAGGAATCAATTAATTATGGCACAGAAGAAAAACCAAAAATCACATTTATCGCATATGCATATCATTAATAAAAAAAGCTCATAAGTTCTTAGACTGTTATGCATGAGAACTCGAGAATATGGTAGGGATAGATCCAAGCATTGCTGTTCACAAGATTCCAACCTACACATAAATCTTGTCAAATAGAAGCTATAGAGAATGAAAGTAGAATAGATTAAAGGGTATCATGACCAATTGAATGCCATTCATGAAAAGAAAATGGATGCTCTATATAAAATTCAGGGCTATCAATAAAGACCATCTAAACACTTCAATAAGAAAGTGGAAGACAAGGGCTTATAAGAAGGAAATCTAGTTCTAGAAGAAATTTGAGCTCCCATTCATGAGTCGAGAGGAAAGTTCGAACCAAATTAGGCCATACTGTATATGCTCAAGAAGATCCTATCGGACAGAAGCACCATAATACCTAAGGTTTCCTTAGCTCATTAGAGTACTTAGCAATAGTGTCATAAGAGATTAATTTCAATGAGTATTGTGGTGGTGAAATTAAGTTGAAATTAAAAGAGACTCAATGCGATTAAGCTATCTACTTACTTAAATGGCGGCACTATAATGTTTATGTATGTGCATATATGAAATTATAATACCCAAGGTTTTCTCAAGTCATTAGGAATGATAATGGTGTCATAAGAATTTAAATTTAATGGATATTACAATAGTGAAATCTAAGTCAAACTAAATTTGACTCAATGTGACAAAGTGACTTATTTGCTTGAAATGTGATACTAAAATACTAGTAAATATGCATAAGTTAATATTTAAGGTTTCCTTAAGTCATTAGAAATGATGATGGTGCAATGAGAAGTTGATTTTAATAGAAAATGAAAGGAAAATTTATTAAGTTAGCGGACTTAAGAAAAGAAGTAATAATAGGTGAATTTGGTACAAAAGCTCAAACCTAATAATCAATATTGGCCAAACTTATATTAATGGGAGATTAATCTTGATAACTAACTGGTAAAGTGTAGGAAATGGAGTGGAAATGGCTAAAAGAATGGTTTGACAAAAATATTGACTAAGAGCACATGAAATTTGACTAAGTCAAAATTCAATTTTAACTTGAATTCCAATTTCCATAACTAAAGTTATCAAAATTGATTTTTACTTCTTACACTTCCAAATTATTTTTATGATTAACCATTCACCTAAAAGTGATCTTAGGCATCCATTCTAATAAAATTCTAGCCATCCGTCTTGATAAAATCATAGCATTGATGTAAAGTGATGAAATCAACACCATCCATCTTCCATATATAAGCAATAAGATGAGCATTTTTCACTTTTTTGCAAAAACCTATCATAAAAACACATCCTAAGAGAAAAGCACTCACGTAAAATTTGCAACAAGGCTTTCCAAGGTAAGAGTTTATGCTTGTCTCTTCCTTTATGTGTTCTAAGCATGAGTTAGTGTTTTAGTGTCAAATTTTCTTCACTTCCCTCATCTATATGAATTGGCCAAATGAGAACAAGAATAAAGAATATTTATTTTATATGTTCTTTGATTAAATATGGAGATTGGTCTTGGTAACTTGGGATATATCAAGTGAAAACAAGTAAGGGAAGCAAAGAACACATGTAAGGATAGATTAGCATTAGGTTTGACCTCTCTTGGAAACTATATGGGAAAATGCTCTAAATTCATTTGATGATATCTAAGGTTATTTAGGATGGAAAAAAGTATTTTGAAGGTGTTAAATTGAATTATGGAGGCTTATTTTTGTCATGACCCACTTATTAAGCCGTGATGGTCTTGGAGCATAAGGAGAAATAAAGTCACCTAAACTCGTAGAACCCAGTTTAACTTATAATTCTTCACCATTTATCATGTTGAACCTTATCTCAAGATCAAAACTTGATTACCTTTCTTTATTGCCTATTGCTAGTTTATCATTTTATATATTACCAAATACTTACTAATAACATTTATGTAGTCAACTCGTAAAATTTCCAGATTTGCATTTCATATCATTATCCAAATGTTCATTACTTAAGACACTATTAGAATAGTAATTACAATACAATTTACAATACATATAAGCCCAATGTCATTTTAGCACTAAACCTTCGGTAACCATGGAGCTCTAAACCAATGATCTTCATGGCCATATAACCAAGATTTACAACACTTGAAATTAGCAAAGCAACTTCTAAGTGGAAGAATATGGCTTAGAATTTACCTTGCTGACTCATCAACCTTACCTGAAAAATTAAACAACTAAGGAATGAGACAAAGTTTAGTGAGTATATAATAATACAATATATATGGTGAGTATGTGATTCATTATTAGGATTGCTCATGGTGACAATGGAGTGATATTAATCAAAATTGTCATTATGAATCTATTTCTCATTTAAGATGGAAACAAAATCTTTTAGAAGAAATAGCAATTTCTTGAAAGCAGAATACTTCCCACACATATAAAATAAAGAGTGGCAGCCTAAGCCTTGCTCACTCACATGCATCACATTACGCAAGACTGATAAGGTCTTATGGTTAGGCATGCCCCCTAATAGAGATTGGATACTCTCACCCTACCCTCAGGCTTTTACTAAGTGTATAAGGTTTGATGTATTACCCCACATTAGAAGGGTATTTTTGCTTATCAATAGGCATCAATAGAAAGGTTTATATAAGGTTCACAGTAAGGAATTCAATGATTACATTATGAATTAAATATGAAAGGTTCACAATAGTCGAATGCCATAAAGAAGTATCATACCAAATGGCTTAATATTCAACAGGCAATTCATACTCATCGTGAAATTGAAATATTTCAACAATAATGGTTTGAACAATAAAGTTTTGAAGAATATGGCACATGTCATATTATATTATTAAGTACTCACCTTAGACTCATTTGCTCCTATTTACATTTAACTTTGATGTGAATGATGTTCCTCGCACTTCTAGACAATGTCCTTGTCCTTGTCTTTAGATTCTACACATTCGCATTTCAATTACACATCAATCACTTCCTTGTTATGACATTAGTTTAAATTTAACTTAACTTGTTAACATTTTTATCTTGTTCATTGTAGTACTAACTTATTACTTTTAAGGTCAAGACACAATATACATATACTTGTTACTAATTTTAACACTTTCCCTTAGTTGTTTTTCAATGGCCAAATATATTCACTTAAGGAAATATAATTCCTTTCCTCTTAATTTCCTCTTTCAACTCTATATTACCCAATTTAGAATCAATTTAAACAATTTCTTATATTTAATAGGATTAATTCCACTTTCACCTTCCAATTCAATAAATGAACCTAATTCAATAATTTGGGGAAAATTATTTCTATCAATTAAATTTTGAGATTAACATTATACAAATCATGTTGCGCTATTCTTAAGCTTGATTTCCCCTTCAATTCCATGAATTCAAGTTTAGTTCATAAAATCCCCAATTTGTCCATAAACCCTAGAATTTGGGAAAAACTATTAATTCCTCATCCAATCTCCAAATTGATCATAGAACTATGAAATTACCATGTTAAAAAGCCTATATCATCAATTAAACATGGAAAACAATTATCAGATCTTGAAATTCCTCTTTTAACCTACGTTATGTCTTTAAAATTTCAAGTTTTGAAATAAGCTTCTATAATTACATTTTGACACTTTCAAACCACTATTCTCCATCCTAAGTAACCTTAGATAATATCAAAAAAATTTTAGAACTATCATTTATAGTAAATCTAAGAGAGGCCAAATCTAGTACTAATGTTCCTTTACATGTGCTCTTTGCTTTCCTTGCTTGTTTTCACTTGATATACCTCAAGTTCTCAAGCCTAATCCCTATATTTAATCAAAGAACATATTAAATAAACATTTTCTAATTATACTTGCTTTTGGCTGAATCATATAGATGGAAGAAAAAGAAAGTTTTACAACTATAACACCAAAGTCATGTTTAGAACACATAAAGGAAGAGATGAGCATAAACTCTTGCTTTGGAAAGCCTTGTTTTGAATTTTATAGTGGTGGCACAAAATTTAGAGTCCATTTCTCTATTAGGATGTGTTTTTGTGATAGGTTTTGCAAAAATGGAGAAAAATGCTCATCTTATTGCTTATATATAGAAGATGGATGGTGTTGATTTATTCATCTCTAATCCAATGGCTATAACTTAATCATAATGGATGACTATGATTTAATTTAATTGAATGATTAAGATCTCATTGAGGTTGATGATGTTCATTATATGGTTTGAAAAGAGCAAAAATGAATGCAGACTTTGGTGTAGGAAAAGTGAGAATTTAAGTTGGAAAGGGAATTAACATAGTAAAAAATGGTTTACAAGTTATCATGATATGTGAACCATTGAGATTCTTGAAACCCGAGTTCCTTCCTATCATAAATTATGATTATATGATTTCTTTGTTAAACTTAGGTTGCCAAAGGACAATTGGTCTGAAACCATTATTGATCATTCATTGATAAGAAAAGAGCCTTTGTGTTTTTTGCTTTATATTACTTTCTTTCTTAAACCATACTATTGTTATCTTTTATTCAATAAGCTAAACTTTTATTGCTAATATTATACATGTGTTTGCATTCTTCAATGCTATTGTTATAAGTGATTGCCATTAGCTCTGGCTATGGTACCTATGAACCCTTATATGCAAAAATCCTCGTGCTGATGCTAGAATTCATAAAAACCTATAACATGGTCTTAACTTGATGGATAGGGGTAGAGTATCCACCTCAGCTAGAAAGGGTAGTTCTAGCCATGGAGCCTGATTAGCTTCATGCTTCTTTATAAGATAAGAGTTAGAATTGGTATGATGCCACCTCTTCTTTATAAGTTCAAGTAAACAAGGCAAAAGCCATCACTCTATAAGTTATAACTTATCAGTTTGATTTCTGCAAATCTTGTTAAATCGCAAACCATGAACTATGAACCACGAACCCTTCCAAGGGATACGTGTTATTTTATAAGTTGTATTGTTTACTCATTGATATCATTTATCTCACCTTTTTCTTTGTGTGGTTTCAGGTGAGCATTATGAAGAGGCAAGGTGATAGCTCAAGCAATCTACTCTGCTTAGGAGATTTCCTTGTCCAAGTCATTTTACATACTATGATATAGAGAGTTGCTCTTAGATGCTCTAGGAGTTTTATTTTTGAAAATTATTCATTTGATGAATTATTTGGATTCTTAAAAATTCTATTCTTATGGATTGTATTTAAAGTATTTTAAACTATTCTTCTGTTAGTTAAGGATTTCCTTTATTATTGCTTATTTAATGTAATACATGTGATTTTGGTGCAATCCTAGGCAGTGTTTAACCATGTATGAGGGGGTTCTATGGGCATAGGTGACCTTATGTCTCTCCATGTCCTAGGAACGTCATATCACCAAAGTTGAGATGTAACAAATACAAACCTATGGTGTAACCCCAAAGGCGTCTCAATCCTAAGATGAAGGATGTGGTAAAAACTGAAGTGATCAAACTTCTTGATGTGGGAATTATCTACCCTATTTTGGATAGTTCTTGGGTGAGTCCAATTTAGGTGGTACTAAAGAAAGGGGTCATGACTATAGTGCCTAATGAAAATAATGAGCTGATTCTTACAAGAACTGTCATGGGTGGAGGGTATGTATTGACTACAAAAAGTTAAATGCTGATTCCTAGAAAAGATCACTGTCCACTTCCTTTTATTGATTAGATGTTAGAGAGACTTTCCAGGCATTAATTCTATTATTTCTTGAATGGATTATCTAGGTATTTATAGATTCCCATAGCCCCAAAAGAGCAAAAGAAGACAACATTCACCTACCCTTATGGAACTTGTGCATATCGAAGGATGCCATTTGGATTGTGCAACGCACTAGCCACTTTTAGAGGTGTATGATGGCCATTTTTGATGTGTTGGTTGAGGACATCATGGAGGTTTTCATGGATGATTTTTTTATGCACGGTGACTCATTTGAAGGTTGTCTTGAGAATTTAGAGAGAGTACTAGCTAGATGTGAAGAAACCAATTTGGTTTTGAATTGGGAAAAATGTCACTTTATGGTGCAAGAAGGTATTGTGTTAAAGCACAAAATCTCAAATAAAGGAATTGAGATGGATCGAGCGAAGATTGAAACAATTGAGAAGCTTCCACCACCTACCTCAATTAAAGCAATTCAGAGTTTCCTAGGGCATGCTAGGCTCTATAGAAGATTCATTAAGGATTTCTCCAAGATTGCTAGGCCCTTAACCAAGTTACTTGAGAAGGATGTGGAATATCGGTTTGATGATGAGTGTCTGTATGCGTTCAATACCTTGAAGGAGAAGCTCATAAATGCACCTATTATAGTGGCACTAGATTAGAATTTGCCCTTTAGGTTGATGTGTGATACAAGCGACTACACAGTGGGTGCGGTTTTAGGGCAAAGGAAAGACAAGCAATTCCAACCCAACTATTATGCTAGCAAAACCTTAACAGATGCTCAAGAGAATTACATAACTAAGTAGAAGGAGATGCTGGCCATAGAGTTTGCATTTGACAAGTTCTGATATTATTTGATCATGTCTAAAGTAATTGTGTATATAGACCATTTGGCTCTGCGCTATCTCTTGTCTAAAACAGATGTTAAGCTAAGGTTGCTTAGATGAGTGTTGTTGCTATAAGAACTTGATTTAGAATTTCGAGATAAGAAAGGCATAGAGAACCTTGCAGCAGATCATCTTTCTCACCTTGAGAATCCTCATCTAGAAAAGCTTATGGAAGAAGATATCAATGATAGTTTTCTAGATTAGCAGTTATGCATCATGGGACCCTTTTCCCAATTCCTTTGGTAACAAATACATTCTTGTAGCTGTTAATTATGTTTCAAAATAGGTTGAAGATTAAGCTTTACTTAGGAATGATGCTAAGGTTATAGTTAAGTTATTAAAGAAGTTGTTTTCTAGGTTTGGCACAACGAAGGCAATAATTAGTGACAGGGGAACTCATTTTTGTAACACACAACTTGAAAAAGTATTTAAAAGATTAGGTGTTACACATGGGTTAGCTATCCCTTACCATCCTTAAACAAGTGGTCAAGTGGAAAATACAAATAGAAAATTAAAAAGAATTCTTGAAAGAACTATAGAGTGTTCTAGAAAAGATTGGTTTGAAAAGTTAGATGATGCTCTATGGGCTTATAGAACTACATTTAAAACTCCCTTAGGAACTACACCTTATAGGTTAGTCTATCTAAAAGCTTGTCATCTACCTATTGAAATTGAATATAAAGCATATTGGGCTATTAAATAGATTAACCTTAGCCTATGTAAAAGCTTGTCATCTACCTTTTGAAATTGAATATAAAGCATATTGGACTATTAAAGAGATTAACCTTGATCCAGCTCTTATAGGCCAAAAGAGAAATTTGCAAGTTAAGGAGCTAGATGAACGGAGATTGATGGCTTATGACAATGCCTAGATGTACAAGGAGAGAACAAAGTAATGGCATAATGCTCGCATCAAGCAAAATCAAGAGTTTCATGTTGGAGATCAGGTTTTGTTATACAACTCTTAGCTTAGACTTTTACTGGTAAGTTAAAATCTAGATGGTCAAGACCATTTGTAGTAAAACAAGTCTTTCCCTATAGAGCTGTGGAGCTTACTCATCCTGAAAAGGGCGATCTTAAGGTGAATGGGCAAAGATTAAAACTATATTTGGAGGAGAGGTGAAGAGTGCTAAAGAGATACTTCATCTCTAATTTTTGAAATGAGAAATCACTCCTAACCATCCAGCTAATATGACGTTAAAAAAGTGCTAAATGGGAGGCAACCCATTGTTATTTTAGTTTGCTTTAATTTTGCTTATTTTTGCTTTTAGGTAATTTAATCTTTGGCTAAGTATTGCTTTTGCAGTAATTGAAAAAAAAAAGGGTGAAAAGGCTTCATTTTTTTATGAAGGCAGGAGGCTACACACCCTAGGATTAG
Organism: Reutealis trisperma; assembly: GCA_947687605.1. Taxonomy (NCBI): domain Eukaryota; kingdom Viridiplantae; phylum Streptophyta; class Magnoliopsida; order Malpighiales; family Euphorbiaceae; genus Reutealis; species Reutealis trisperma. The sequence goes on from CANTUT010001005.1 coordinate 63,851, forward strand.
GGCATGTTGAACCAATCCATTAGAATGCTGAAAAGTGGAAGTGTCAAATTTCTTATAGACGCAGACATGCCTACGGTCATGCCTGTGTTCTAAGGAAATGAAAACTGCAGGTTTGCATAGATAGCTACACGCCCATTGTGAACTCTCAAATTTGCACCCTTATGATCCGGCTGCAGCTTGACACCTACTAAGAATAGTGCGCTATGCATACGACAGTCCCGCTGAACAAGAACAAGTAGATATCATTGTAAAGAATCTACTTCCTGCCTATAGAGTTCATTGTTAACTCAATACCTACCCACCTTCAGAGCTTTGGTTGCAACTATGTTAAAAGTTGAAGATTGCATCCAAAGTACATCATTTCAATCTGAATTCCCCACCACCAACCTGAACAGTGATAAGGAATATAGTTCTAACTCAACCCCACCTTACCTCAACCTTGAGTGGCATAACATGCAGGAGTTCAAGCCTAGCTAATTTAACCTGTCTGAGGTTGAATTCCAAATTAAAGTCTGAGTTTAAGTTTGAGTCAGAGTCTGTCATTCTATTTTATTTTATTTTGTATTTTTTCGACCACCCAGTCTCCTTTTTGTCATCTTATAATAAAGTTTTCTTTATAGTAATACATCTACATTGTCTTATTAGTGCATTTATTTTCTTATTTTCCTTTTTGGTTTGACAAGGATGAGCTCACCAAAAAAAAAAAAAAAAAAGCAAAAAAAGAAAGAAAAAAAAGAAAAAGAAAGAGAGAGAAATGAACAAATAGTCAAATCTACCACAATTAGCACATATTAGAATTTGAGGTGCCATCAATAATTGCATCTAATCAAAGAAGGTCAAATGATTAAATAGTTGAAGCATAAATAGCAAGTAAATGTAATTACCTGTTGCACATCGGGTAATTAAATGATGTACCTCAACAAGAGGCAATAAATTCAGAGAAGACTTTTGTCAAATATAGAATTCAAAAGGTTAGAGCCCTTCAAAATGAAAAAAAAAGGCAGTAGCCCAAACCATGGTGGAATTTTCTTCCAAATTTCATTAATTCAAACTCGCTAAGTTGAAAGCTCAAAAGGGCGGCTTAGGCAAAAGTAAGAGCTAAAAGAAAGAGAGAGAGAAAGAGAGAGAAAGCTCATCCAAGTCATCTTTCCTCATGTCCAAAGTTGTCATCTTCAATCAATTTGTCTCGTCTCATGTCTCCAAAGTCATCCTTCCTCACCAGAGGTTCATTCTCTAAAATTATACTATCTTCTATGCCCTTATCCTATAATGGGGGCATGTCTTTCTAGAATGTCCCAATCTGTTGTTAATCCATCCCATTATTTAGCTCCTAAATCTCTAATCTATCATGTCCTTATTGCTCACTGGGGGCATAATCCCCAAGTTGTCTCTTCTCATTAGCCTTTTAGCCTGAGGGTTCTTTGTTTTAGCCAGTGCAGTCAGTGTGCCATCTTGTCAAACCAATTAAGTGTCACTTCTAGAGTCTCTTCAATCTCAAACAGTAAGATAGCTTGACTTGCTCTTTTCCATGATTCATGCTACAAAAAGCAAAGCCATACAACCTCCATAATTCTTTTCAGAATTTTTAGCCTACCTTCAAAACCATTCTTGAACTTTATGAAATCATACTTTTCCATCCCAAGGCTTATTGGTAAATCATACCAAAGCTCAAGCCATGTACCACCCTTTTCTTGGCAAAACCAAAAGACAAGGAATATCTCCCAAAAGCCTATCATCCTTAAGTCGATTAAAAAAGACTCAAACCAGTTAAGGCCCATCTCATGCCTCTTTGGCAAACATCTAATAAGATTAAGCCTCATTGGCAAAACACATAATCTGTAAGATCCTTAAAGCCTGCAAACCATTATGATGCAACCATATCAAAAGGGATAAGCTGACCAAAACCTATAGCACCATACTTAAACCAAGTGCCTTCATCATGATGCCTAAATTTAGAAGCCTTCATCAAGAAGCCTAAATCTAAAAAGCCTTCGCCATGAAGCTCAAAACCAAAAGCCTTCGCCATGAAGCCTAGACCCAAAAGCCTTCATCATGATGCCTAAATCTAGAAGCCTTCATCAAGAAGCCTAAATCTAAAAAGCCTTTGCCATGAAGCCTAGATCTAAAAGCCTTCGCCATGAAGCCCAAAACCAAAAGCCTTCATCATAAAGCCTAAACCAAGAAGCCTTCACCATGAAGCCCACTCCTAAAAGGCCTTCATTTATGAAGCCCATGATCTCCTTTAAGGCAAAATTAGACTAAGCCTTTGAAATGGATTTTCTAACCAGACTTAACCTTCTTAGCAAGAACTTTCCCTATAAGGACTAATCCTTAACCATAACTTTCAATGGGCAAACTGAGTCAAGCCACCCATTTTGACATTCCCACACCCCTCATCTTTTAGAGACATAACCTTCTCTAAATCTAACACCAAAGCTGAATAGATAGCTTTGATCCCAATCCTTCTAACACCAAAGCCAAATAGATAGCTTTGATCCCAGCTTTTCTAATATCAAGGCTGAACAAATAGCTTTGATCCTATTCCTCCTAACACCAAAGCTGAACAGATTGCTTTGATCCTAATCCTTTTAGTACTAAAGCCAAACAGATAGCTGTGATCCCAACTTTCCTAACTAACAAGGCCAAATAGATAGTTTTGACCTTAATCCTCCTAACCCCCAAAGCCAAACAGATAGCTTTGACTATAATCCTCCCAACCACCAAAGCCAAATAGATAGCTTTGATCCCAATCTTCCTAAACATCAAAGCCAAACAGATAACTTTGATTAAAATCTCCCCAATAGTAGGGCTGAATAGGTAGCCTTGCTAAATCAATTTGAATTCCCTAGGTGGACCAAATCTCCAAATCTTAAAGTTTAGGCAAAATATATAGCCTTAATTAAAATTCACCAAATTATCTTTACCTCCAACAATTAAGCTAGACATATAGCCTTAATTGAAGATCACCATGACCATTCTCACATCTAATGCTAAGGTCAAACCAGTAGCCATTGACAAAACCTTATTTATCCTATGGGCCTTCTCCCAAAAGGTCCATATCTTTATACCATGTTTGTCCTTCATAAGGTTCAGTTTGCACAAAGCATGAATGTCCTCATACATGATAAGCACAAGTAGATATCACAAGCCTAGAGTCTAACATGGTATAACCTAGAATCTGACATGGCATAGCCTAGAATCTGATATGGCAAAAGAACATATAAGCCAAAAATCTGATGTTGCAAGAGCACAAGCCTAAAGTCTGACATGGCATCTCTTCCCAGGGTTCGCTATCATCAAAATTGCCTTTTGCTTAAAGCCAATTCTGATGATAGGGCAGCTATGAACCCTCAAATTTGCACCCTTATGATCCGGCTCTAACTTGACACCTACTAAGAATAGTGCACTATGCATACGGTGGTCCTACTTTGGTTAGACCGCTTTTGGTTAGAATCAAACCGGGCCTAAATCAGATCTAAAATAAACCAAAAATAGCCAAAAATGTGATAAATCAGGTTATACCAATGGTTTCACAGTGTGCCACCATGTTGGGTGGCATGCCCAGCATACCGGCAATGAGGTGGCACTCCTAGAGTGCCGACGTCACAGGTGGCATGTTGCTGGCTGGCGCAATCTAGGTGCCATCCAGCCGACTGGTGCACTACCGGTGCCACCGCCAGCACCCTTTCACCAACTCTATAAATTAAGCTGCTTTCTAGCTCATTTAGGGGGAATTCCAATACAGAAACTCTCTTATATTGCTCTACTAATTGTGCTAAAATTCTATTCGAAATTTGATACTAAAATTTGTCATTTCAAATTCTTTTAATTTGCATTTATTACACTATTTTGATAACTTTCTGCTGTTTAAGGTTAAACTTCAGGGTCCTAAATCCAAAGTTAAGCTTGCCCCATTCATCTGAAAATCAAGGAAAGCAAAGGTATAATTCCTTTTGTCCATTTTCAAAATTCTAAACTCAGATCTAGAATTCTCTTTAGGTCAAAAATAGAAAGGATCTAAAATTTATTAATTTAAGGATCATAATTAAATTAATAAATAAACGAACACTTTTTCAAAACTCCTCATTAGCAAAAAGAAAGAACTGTGTGGGGTTTGATTCCTATTTAATAAGATACGCAGGCTGCCGTTTCTAAGGCATCAACTCCAAAATCATTTTTAATAACATTTTTCCTTTTATATTTGTTATTTATTTCCAAATATGTACTTTCATTTCTTTAATATGGTTGAGGAATGTGTGTTTCCCTAGTACCCACAAGGGCTAGAGGAAAGATCCTCTTTATTTCAATCATTTTGGCTTTGTAATAATTAAGTAAGATTTATTTTTGTTATTTATCTATAATTGTCATTCCATCTTGTCATATATATTTATTTCATGTATCATTTTATTCATGTTCATGCATACATGAAAATTCCTTTTTTTTAAGAGTTATTTTGCAATTTTTAGCCAAACTGAAGAAAATTATATTTTCTCAATTGTATAATTACCAAAACCTGATCTTTGGGCCCTTTTTGGTCACTCGCGAATTAGTGCATTTTTCCGTTGGGATAAAAATAAAATATTTTTGAAGTCAATCAATTTGGGTTTTCTTTAATTTTTCCAATTAAAATAAATAAATTGAAGTTATGAAAGTGAGTTGCCACTTCAATTTATTTATTTTAATTGGAAAAATTAAAGAAAACCACACAAGAAAAGGGGTGAGATAGATAATCTCAATGAGTAAACAATATGGCTTATATAATAACACATATCCCTTAGAAAGGGATCATAGCTCATAACTCATAGTTCATGATTCACAATTCATGATTCATAGTTCATGATTCATTGTTTGCAATTTAGCAAGGTTCATAGAAATCACACTTATCACTTATCACTTAGAGAGTAAAGGCTGCTGCTGTATTCACTCGAACACTGAGAGTAGAGGTGGCATCAAACCAAATTCCAACTGTTATCACTTAATAAGCATGAAGCTAATTAGGCCCCATAGCTAGAACTGCTTCTTCTAGCTGAGGTGGATACTCTGCCCTTAACCATCGAGTTAAGACCATATGCATAGGTTCCAGTGATTTCCCGCATCAGCATGAGGATTTTTGCATAAAAGGGTTCATAGGTACCATAGCTAGAGCTAATAGCAATCACTTGTAACAATAACATTGAAGAGTACAATCACACATAACATAATAGCAATAGAAGTTTAGCTTATTGAACTAAAGATAAACAACAGTATGGTTCCAGAAAGAATATAAGGTAAGGCAATAATCACATAGGTTCTTTCTTATCAGTGAATAAATAATAATGGTTTCAAACTAGTTGTCCTTTGGCAACCCAAACTTAACAAAGAAATTATATAATTAGAATTAATAATAGAAAGGAACTTGGGTTTCAAGGATCTCAAAGGTTCACATATCATGATAACTTATAATTGAAACATGAATATAATGTTTACTCACCTTGTGGTTCCTTAGCTCCTATTACCTGTAGCCCTTGCACTTTTAACAATCCTCAAGCTCTAATATAACATTATAGTTCAATACTTAGCATTTGCTTAACATTATGCTATCCTATCCCATAACTACCCTATGCATACTTGGAGTTGCACTTAGAAGTGCACTCATCACTTAAACATAACATATTGACTTTAAGTCTTGCATACCTTACCTTCTAAGGTTCACATGAATTATATCAATTTAATTCAACTTCCAATTTGGTACACTTAATACTTTCCATACATATCAACTTAACAAGTAAGCCTTAAAAGAGTCATGCTTATCTCCTTTGTACCAAATCATACAATTAATCCTATAGGCAAATTAGGATCATTACTCCATAATTAATACATCATAAACTCAATTAACATACTCCTTATCCATGTACACATATTAGCCAAACATGTTAGTTAGGGTTTTGGTAACCCTAGGCATTGCTGAACCACTCTAGGTGTTTCCTAAGGGTACTCCTTCTATCATCATGCAATTAAATTATGTACCATTCATATACACATATCAACAATCAATAAAATGTATCTTACAAAAATTATAGGCCTTGGGATTAAAATCCCAATGTAGGCCGAAACCACATAGCCATGGAAAACCATGGATTTTCTTGCTTTTCATCCTTTTCAATCATTACAGTAATATGTAAATGCATGATTTAAACTAATATTTTCCATGTAAATTGAACACAAATCAATTTAGAATTTAAAAATTCAAAAATCCACCCCCCTTGGCCCCTCCTATGTTCATATGCATGAAAATTCTAACTTTTAGGTTTTAGGATTCACGTTTGATGGATTAGAGAAGAGAGAGGTATGTTCACAGTTGGAAATCGGTTTCTCCTTCAAAAAGACAACATAGGCCAATTTTAATATGAAGACAATCAATAAATAAACATTCTTATATGGATTATTTATAGTTAGCTTCATAAAAATCAAAAAGGAACTTGAAAGAAGAGAAAAACTTATAAAGAAGATCACAAAATTGCAAGGTTTGGAGGCACCTGGTGTTTTTTGGTTAAGAGAGAATTTTTGAGAGAAAATTCTATAAAAATTTGATGGAAAATAGAATGGAGGCTGCCACAAGTTAGGGTGGCCGAATTTTAGGTTAAAATTTGGGTTTTGGGTTCAAAATTACAATATTGCCATTAATGAGCTAGGTTGTGAGTGTTTAGGTGTATTGAGCTTTTGGTGAGTTGGGCCTTTAATCTAATTTATGGGTTGATTATAAATAATTAAAAATAAAATATTTTGCTTCTTATTTTCATTAGAATCTCCCTAAAAATATTTGATTTATAATATTTTAAAAATGCTCATAAAAATTATTTTATACTTAAAAATCGCTTTGTAAATGAAAATTCACTGTATATGCATTTAAATTAATTTATGCAAATGTTCACATAAATCACTTATTTCATATTCAAAATTCATATTATGCATATTAGAACTAGTCTAACATGCCACTAGCTCATGAATCACATAGCATATGAAATTTCATGAAAGCACACACTTTGTCTCAATAGCCCTAAAATCAAGCAATTTGTCACGAAACTCCTAGCCGGGTATGGGTTGTTACATTCTCCCCTCCTTAAAAGAAATTCATCCTTGAATTTAGATACTTACTCATACATTCTCAGAAAGCCGGGGATACTTTTGTCGCATCCTTTCCTCGGCTTCCCAAGAACACTCATCCATTCCATGATAACGCTAATGGACCTTAATCATAGGTATCTCCTTGATATATAAATTGCCCCCCATCCTTGGTTCGAAATTCTACTTGCTTCTCTCTATAGTCAATATGAGCTCAATGCTCATATAGCCAATCCATTCTTAAGCTTACATCGAATTTGACTACATCAAGTTCTAACAATTCTACTGGAAGTTTTCATCCATTAATGTCTACCTCACAGTCCTTAAAAATGTATTTTACTTCTGTCATCTCTCTTAAAGGAGTCGACACTACTAGGGGCTCATTCATTAATTCCTTATCTTTACCCAAACTCTTAGCAAAACATGGTGACATAAATGAGTGCATAGCACCATAATCTATCAAGCATCTTACAATAGAAGTTTGGATGGAAATTAGCCCTAACAGGTCAAGCAGCTGTGCGAACCTTCTTCTTAGGAGGCATTTTGCTATAACGGGTAAGGGTATTTAGTGCTAATTCCTTTATAACCCACTTAACTCCACTATCAATTTATCATACTTACCATGCATTTAATTTGAGTACATATTATATCATATCACATCACAGGGCACATATCATATAGCGTATATCACATATCATGGCATATATCATATATCATTATCATGTAACACATAACTCATAGCATAATTTGTTTAGGGAAAAAGGGATTAATTCACTTGAGAAAGGTTTAATTCTACTTTTAGGATTGCAAACTTGATTTATTGGTTGATTTGATTGATTCTGCATTCCACGAAATACATGAGGAGCTAGGGGGAGTTTCTATTTAGATAATCTATTCATTGATTCTTTTCCATTGATTTGGTTTATTCTCTACATTTAGTTAATTTATTTTAATAATTAATTTACTTTAATTCAAGCTTCTTTGAAATTTGATTCACTAAACAATAGTTAACATTTGAGCTAATACTTATATAGTTTCCCTGTGGGATCGACCTCTTTTATGTTATATTATCTGAATGATAGGTACACTTGCTTGTGACTAGGGTATAATAGACTTAGAGTTTATTTAACCTGGTAGAAGTATAAATACAATACATCAAGTATCATAAAGTTACAATAGAGTATCAAGAAAATTAAGAAATTAGATTTGTTGTTGAAAATTTTAGCAAAGATTAGCAAGTAAGTGTCTAATAAATTTTTTCAAAATTTACCTAAAATGCTAATAGTTCATTAGCCACTTGGCTAAGCAAGGTTTATATTAGCATTCAAATCATTATTAAGGCCAAAGATTATCAAATCATAAGGTTCCTAATTTCTCCATAGCTATTCAAAGCCATTTTCCTCCATCATTTGAGTTAAAAATTTCAATTCACTATTACACTAAATGGGCAATTCTTTGTTAAAATTCAATTTTGTTACCATTATCATTTTTTACCTGAACCTAACAATTTCTAATTCTTTACTTCCATTTGATTAATATATTACTATTCAAATTTATCTCCCAATTTAGGCTAAAATTCCAATGCATTATGAGCCTAAATTTTGTTTTACCTTGTTACACAAATCCATCATAATTTGCAAATCTTTCCCAGAGGCCAACACATGGCCATCCAAAAAACTATTTCATTAAAGAATTCTAATTTATTACTTTCCAATCATATTCTATTACAAACTCAAGCACCATTCAATCACAAAAAAGCCTAAAGAATTCTTTTGTTACCTCCCTATATGAACACTTGATTTTACACCCTAAACCCTTAAAAGAAAAAAAAAAAAATAGCCTGGCCTATGGCTGCTATAGGTGCTACTTGTGGTACCATAGACCTAGCTTGCCTTGTTGCAGGTAGCCTTATAGAACTACAGGGCTTCCCTGTGATAGTGACCCTAAAATGCAAAATCCCACATCATATTTTACGCCATTCAACCCCCAGACCTTTTCAATATATATTTACACCTCACAACTTAGTTTCCACACACCTATACTTGTTTGATCAACCCTGATCCTAAAGCAAGCCAACTTTTTATCTTGTTCTACAAAGGAATGAGTTCCTTAGTTCAAAGTTTTCTTTTCTTTTATTTTTATTTGTATCTTTACTTTACTATTGCTTTTTGTTACAACATGAGTTCGGTTGCAACTTTTTGAGCTAAACCATCAAGTCAAAAGCTTCACATCATCTGAAGAAAGTTGTCAACCACCATCAGAGCCAAGTCTGTCATAGACCAAAGTAAGTCTCCTCCATCTTAAAAGTCATACAAGCATAAGATTAGCATCTTTCCCTTTTCATTATTTATTTTTTCCTCCTTTGGATTCTCTTCTCTTCTTTAGGCTCCTTGCTTAATTATTTTCTCCTCTATCTCTTAATTAATTTATTTAGATTAATTAATTAGAATTTTAATTAATTAATTCAACATAGTAATCAATTAAAATCAATCCAATCAATCAATCAACCAAACAAGATAAAAGGCTAGACTAAATGAATTGCTTCACGAGAAGGAAGAATTGTGTGGGTTATATTCCCATTCAAAGAGATACGCAGACATACTTTATTACATTGAATCTAATTAAAATAAACCAACTTCTTACCCCATCACCTTCTTCACTTAGTTAGGATTTCTTTTTAATTGTTTATGTTATTTAGGATTAGTTTATGGAATGTGTGACTTCTCTAGAACCAATAAGGTGGCAACTCTAAATTCATTTTCAAAATCAATCAATGTTTCAAATGTGACTTTTTTCTAACATAAGCATTTTGTTTCCTTTTAATGCATTAGAGTGATGCTCAGATGAGGCTTGATAGCTAGCTACTCCACTGGGGACAAACTTTCTTTTAATAAATGGAAAAATAAGAGGATTACTAATTGGTTTGGCCTTTAACATAGTTGTGACTTTCATGCATCATGTGCATATGCTGTTTACCTCCAAACTTAGTTCTAGGAAGATAATGGATAGTGAGTAACATCGAGTGGGTATCCCTTATTGGGTCTATCCTTTGATAGCAAAATCATCCACCCTATGATGAATTGTTTGATCCTTTTAAAGATGTAACAAGCAATAAATATTGTTGAACCCATGTGAGATTCTTTAACTCATATATGGTTAGGTATATCATTGTTTTAGTGTGATAGGTATCTTATCCAAGCCACCCTTACCATTTCATGTAATAGACTTAGAACTTGACCTTAGGTTGTACATACCATAATCAAAACCTTATACCTTTGCATCCTTATGAAATGTTTTCCCTATGCATATTATGCATTCATATTGTACAAAAGACATGCATTCATCAAAAGTCTAGGTTGCACCTTGAACCTAAAAAAGGTTCAAACACTCACCTCTATCCAACCTTCACCTCTAAACCCTAAACATCCAAACACTATCACCCTTAACCCCTAAGCACTCTCACCTACACCCCAAACCCCCTTCATCGTTAATCCTAAACAACTTATCTAAGCCTTTAACCTTAAACACCTTACCTTAGCCTTTATCCTGAACACCAAAACCTTAGCCCTAAACCTTAAATACATAAGTCTAAACACCAAACACATGAACCTTACATCTCAAGCCTTAACCTGATAAACCTGAACACCCTTTATAAATGAACATCTCGAACACCTTCAACCTTAAGCCTTAAACACATAAACCTAAATACCATTACCTAATCCTAAAACTCAAAGTTCCCTTGCCTAAACTTCATTCCCTAATGAACAACCTAATCTTCATCTTTAACCTTCATCCAAAAACCTAGACAACTTAGGTTTTTGGTACTAAGAACATTGCCCTGATCTTAACCCAACACCTCCAAAGTCCAAACACACTACCACTAAAACCTAACATATTTGGCTTAATATAACTTAAACCATCACAACCCAAGACACTATTCTAAGCCCAATACCTTTGGTCCAACATGCTATCATAAGCCTAATATCTTGGGCCCATCGTACTTTAAGCCTGAAAAATGGTTAGCCCACAATACCATAATGAATCCTTTTCCCTTGTTTATATAATTTCACCATATCTTCATCTCCCTAATAATTCACTTAGTGGGTTTCTTTTTCTTTGCTTCAAGGTAGCAATGGCTAACCTAATTGATATAGCTTCCTTGACCACACTTGTGACCAGCCTTCTTAAGAAGCAAGAAGAACATTTCTAAGCTATCCTAGTTGCTCAAAAAGCCTAAATCAAGGAATAAAGCTAGTTCATCTTGGAGGAAGTTTGGCCTATGATTAACTAAGCTAGCCTTAGGTATACTAAATTAAACCTAGCCTTGAACCAAAAAAATAGTTCAAACCATACAAACCCATATCAAAGGTGGGGAAGTTTTCTCCCATCTAGATATCAGAATGCTTATGGAATAACTTGAAGCTATAGAGAAAACTATCAAATACCTAAAGTACTATAGTAACTTAATTGATATGGATAGCTTGACTACATTTCCTAATGCTAAGCTTCTTCTCAAATTCAAAATGCATGAAACTAAACAGATTTGATGGAACCACATGCCCTACAAACCATATAAAGATATATGTGGGGGGCAATGAAATCTTTGGGACTTAGTGATGAGCTACCTATTTAGTTGTTCAAACAATTCCTGACTGGTGGTGCCAAAAGATAGTTTCTTTCACTAGACAAGAACTAGAAAAGAATATGGGATAATATTTGTCATGCCTTTATTAAGTAGTACCATTACAACAATAAAGTAGATGTCACTAGGCATGAGTTAGAAATCACCAAATAGCTTCCAAATGAGTCATTCTCTATGTTCCTCATAAGGAGGGGGCTAAAGCTGCTAAATGGTAAATAGACCAATTGACGAAGAAGAAGTGGACATCTTTGCTAAGAATCTACTCCTAGCCTACCAAGCTCACTTGTTAATCTAATATCTATCCACCTTTAAAGATTTGGCTGCAACTACATTAAAGGTTGAAGAATATATCTAAAGTGAATCATTTCAACTTGAATTCCCCACCACCAACCTAAATAATGATGAAGAACCTAAACTAAACTCAACTCCACCTTACCTCAATCCCAAGTGGCATGACATAGAGTAATTCAAGTGCAGTTAATTTGACCTATCTAATGTTGAATTCTAAGTCTAAGTCTGAATATGAGTCTAAATTTTAGAGTCTAATTCTAAATCTGAGTCATCTTATTTTTCTTTTTATGTATTTTTGTCAACTATGTCAGTCCTTTTTTGTTATCTTATACTAAAATCTCCTTTATAATAAAACATCCACATTTTCTTTTATATTTGTGCTCTTATGTTTCTTATATTTCTTATCTAATCTAACATGGATGAGTTTAAAAAAGAGAAAAAAGAAAAATAAAAAAATAAAAGAAAAGAGAAAAATGAATAGTTAACTAAATCACCACAACTAGCACAAGTTAGAATTTGAGGTGCCATCAACAATCATTTTGCTAGCTCCTAACCAAAGATGGTCAGGTGATGATTTTCTCATCAAACAATTGAAGTATGAAAAGTAGTTCAATATAATTACCTGTTGCAGTTTAAGTAATCAAACAACGCACCTCAACCAAGGGCAATAAGTTCAAAGAAGAACAAATATCCCCAACAAGATCCTTCTCAAACCCATAATTCAAAGGTCAAAGCCCTTTTATATGAAGGAAAATAGTAGCCAAATCATGGTGGATCTTCAATTCCAAGCTAAATTTCATTAATTCAAGCTCACTAAGTTGAAAACCCGAAAAGGCAACTCAAGTAAAAGTTAGAGCTAAAAGAGAGAGAGAGAGAGAGAGAGAGAGAGAGAGAGAGTGTCACATCTTAACTTTAGAGACATGACGATTCTAGAACATGAGGAGATATAAGGTCACCCACCCCCGTAGAACCCATTTATACATATGCAAAAATTGCCTAGGATTGTACTGAACCTCATACATCAACTTAATAAAACTTTTTATAAAGGAAAAAAACCTTAAGTTGCAAAAGCTAAAAATATACTTTAATACAATTCATAATAAAGTCACCACTATGATATTCTAGGATAATGTTCCCATAATAACTCTCAAAGCATCTAAGGACTCATCATAGCATGGTATTATTATAATTTTGATAAGGGAATTTCCCAAGCAGAGTAGGTAGCTTGAGTGATCACCTTGCCTCCTTGTAATGCTCACTTAGAACCACACAAGGAAAATGGGTGAGATAGATGATCTTAATGAGTAAACAATATGACCTATACAATAACATATATCCCTTAAAAAGTTTTATAGCTCATAGCTCATAATTTATGATTCATAGTTCATGGCTTAGGATTTAACAAGGTTTACAGAAATCATCTTATAACTCATAACATATAGAGTGGAGGTTGCTGCCTTGTCTGCTCATAACATAATATAGAGTGAAGGCTACTGCCTTGTCCACTCATAACATAATATAGAGTGAAGGCTATGGCCATGTTCACATATAACTCATAATATATAAAGTGAAGGTTGCGGCCATGTTCACACATAACTCATAACATGTAAAGTGAAGGCTGCTGTAATGTTCACACATAACTCATAGCATCATTCATAACATATAAAGGTAACAGTATCATTGAAGGATATAATCACATGTAACATAATAGCAATAGAAGTTTAGCTTATTTAACAAAAGATGAACATCAATGTAGTTCCAAAAAAATATAAGTTAAGGCAATAATCGCAAAGGTATTATCATTGGATAATCAAAAATGATTTTGGACCAATTGTCCTTTGGCAACCCAAATGTACAAAGAAATTAATAAAATAGAAAAGAACTTGCGTTTCAAGATATCAAAGGTTCGCAAAACATGATAGCTTGCACTTATAACTTGAAAGATAATGTTTACTCACCTTATGGTTCCTTCGCTCCTAGTACTCATAGCTCTTGAACCTCTAAAACTCCTCAAGCTCTAACACAATATTTAATTCAATACTTAACATATATTTAATCATCATGCTATCCTATCCCATAACTACCCCATGCACGTATAACATTTGCATAAACTTAGAGTTGTACATAAATGTGCACTCATCACTTGCACATAACATATTGACTTTAAAAACTTGCCCATTTAGCCTTTCTAGGCTCCCATGAAAACATATTATAAATCCTACCAATACTTTTTTCAAGTCAAGCATAATGTCATGATCTTGATATCAATTCACTTTAACAATCATCTTAGTACACTTAACACTTCCATACATGTCAACTAATCAATAGCCTTTCAAATGTCATGCCTAGCTCTTATGCTCATTTTATTCAATTAATCTCCTCATCAATTCAAGATCATAAATTCATTATTGACTCATCATAAAACCTATTTCCATATTACCCAATCAGATTCACGCTACAATCACAACATAAGGCTAAGAAACCTTAAGTATACCAAATTTTCTCTAGCATGGTCTAGAGTCATTCCTTCAACCAACATGCAATTTAACCATTTATCATTCATACATACATTTCAATAATCATTAAAATATATTGTATAAGAATTATTTACATTGGGATAAGAATCCCAATGTAGGCCGAATACTCCATTGAGGAGAAAACTTGAATTTTCTTACTTTTCTTACTTTTTGTCTATTATAGTAATATGTAGAAACATGGTTTGAACCAAGATTTTTCATGTAATCAAAACAAAAATCATTTTAGAACATAAATATGTAGGAATTGGCACATATATGAATCCATATGCATGAAAATTTCTAACTTTAGGTTTTAGGATGCAAACCATGAGTTTTTTTGTTTTCGGTATTTTCCAGTCATTATAGTAACATGTAAACATGTGGTTTAAACCATTATTTTTCATTCAATCACAACAAATATCAGTTTATAACATCAATACACATAAATTGGCAGCTATAGGTATTTCTCATGCATGAAAATTCCAAGTTTAGGGTCTAGAGTGAAAATCATGAGTTTTTCTTGCTTTATGCACTTTTTGTTCATTACAGTAATATGTAAACACATATTTTAAATCATTATTTCCCATCCAAACATAACAATTATCAATCTAGAATCCAACCATATACAAATTGGTAGCCATACCAATATAAAATCATGAAATTTTCCAACTTTCAAGTTCTAGGACAAAAATCTTGAATTTCCTTATTTTCTGAAACTTTTTTGTCATTACAGTAATATATAGAAATATGATTTAATTTGATATTTTTCATCTAAACACATCAAAAATCTATTTAGAAGACAAATATGTAGAAATTTGCCCCTCGGACCCTCTCCTTGTAGTGTTTATGCATGAAATTGAAATTTTGAGTTGTAAGATTCACCTTTGGAGAAATCACATAGAGAGGTTGGTGTTTTCAGGAGAAAAATTGATTTCTCTCTCAAGGATAAAGCTAGGCCAAATTTTATCAATTAAAATTAGTAAATATTTAGTTCAAAATAATTTTCCCAAAATTAGTTTCATAAGAATCCAATAATAAATTGAAAGGAAAGAAAAAACTTACAAAACGGTCGCAAAATCGCAAAGTTTGAAAGTATTTTGTGAATTTCAGTAGAGAGAATTATTTTGATAGAATTTTTCAGCCAAAATAATGAAATAATAGAATGGTAACTATTGGAATGAAGGGCTAGTTAAAATTCACATATTATTTAGGGTTTTAGATAATTTCCAAGATTACCCTTAATGAGCTAGGTTAGGAGTGTTTTAGTGTAGTGGGCTTTTAAGTATTTGGGCTTTTTAATTTTTTTTGGGGCCAATTATAGGTAATTAAAATAAAAATAATTTTCTTATTATTTTCTTTAAAATTTCCCCCAAAAAATTTATTTTAAAAATTACTTTAAAATACTCAAAATTATTTTATGCTTTAAAAATTGCCTTTTTGCATGAAAATTCATTTTATGAAAAATACTTTATTTTATGCTAATGCACTTCCTATAAATTATTTATTTCACAATGATAGCTCATTTTATACATATTAAAATTAATTTAATATGCCACAGACTCATTAATCACATGGCACATGAATTTCCATAAAAGCACATACTTAGTCTTAATAGCTCTATGTCAAGCAAATTGTTGCGAAAATTTCTAAAGTGGTTATGGGTTGTTATAGAGAGAGAGAAGCTCATCCTACTTAACATTCTTTTAGCATGAAGTAGGCCTTTATCCCTTAATAAAGGCACATCCTCTAAAATTCATTAAAATGTCTCCTATTGATCTATCTCATCTCATATCCTTATCCCATATTGGGGGGCATATCTTTCTAAGTCATCATCTTGTATCCTCTATATCATTTTTTATCAAATCTGTCCTATCTCTTATGTCAAACAACTAAGACATGATCTTCCACGTTACCTACCATCAGTCCATTATGTCAAGTTGTCTCTTTCTACTAGCCTTTTAGCTATTTCTAAGGGCCTTTTCCTTTCAACTAGTGTATCATGTACATTGAGTCAAACTAATAAAGTGCATTCTAAGAATCTCTTTATTCTCATGTAATAAGATAGCTTGACATGCTCTTCTTTATAAATCAATGCTACAATAGCAAAATCATATAACTTCCCTTTCAAAAGATTCGACCTACCTTCAAGCTTTTCCCAAAACTTCATAAGCAAATCAATACTACCCATTCAAAGACCTAACCTCCTTGGCAAATCAAATCATCCCTTAAAGTTTAAGTACTTTGGTAAAGCAATGGTCAATATTTATCAAATATGTTTAAAAGGTGGCTCGAATGGTTAAATCATCCTTAAAAGCCATTTTCAAAACATAAACCAAGTAGTCAAATCACTTCCAAGGCCATATTAAAAGGTAGATTCTTAATTTATGGGTCATCTTAGACCAAACATCTTCCTAAAAAATTTAAAATCACCCTTTTAAGTACCTAAGTCAAATAAACTATTCATAAAAAGCCTTCACTACAAAGCCTAAATATAAAAAGCCTTCTTCCTTAAAGCCTTTACCACAAAGAAGTCTTTACCATGAAACCTAAACCTAGAAGCCTTCATTAAGAAGTCCATTGCAAGCTCTATGCAAAAATTGACTGAGACTGATCTCCTCTTAGGTCAAAACTGATCGAGATCTAATATGATCTCTTTTTAGGCCAAAATCAATTAAGCCTTCCAACTCAATCCAATTGAGCCTCCTTTTAGGCTAATGCTAACTGAGCCTTCTAGAATGATCTATGCTAATCTAAGCTTAATCTAGCCTTCTAACCTGACCTCTTCTAAAGCCATAGTCTAGTATCAAACCTAATATAGCTTTTTAGCTTAATCTAAACTAGCCAAGGTTAAACCTAACTAACCTTCTCTAAGGACTTAGCCTCCTTCAAGGATAAAACCTGGCCAAGCCTTCCAGTCTAACCTCCCACTTAATTAAACCTAATCAAACCTCCACACTGACCTTCTCTAAGGCTAAAACCTAACTAAGCCTAAAACCTTACTCATCCTTCCAATCTAACCTCCTGAAAGGGCCTTACCCTTTCAAAATGATCTCTTTGAAGTCCAAACCTAATCAAGCCTTTGAAGATTACCTTCTCCAAAGGCTAAAACTAAGCTAACCTTCTTTGAGGCCAGACTGATAGTCTTTGACCCATTTTTTAACCAATCTAATACTCGACCTAAGTTGAGTATGAGCTCAACATCTCCAAAATTAGATCGAATAGCCGAATCACTTTCATCCATCTTTCTAAAAATGGGGCACCTTCCTCCTAAAATATCAGCACTCTCCTACTCAATTGACCCTTATAGGTTTAAGGCATCTATAATGTTTTTATAATTAGATGCCTTAATACAAGATAGATCATTAATCCAAATCAAGATTGGGATCCATCAGAATTACCAAAGCAAAATGGATCATCAATTTGAATTCTCAAATCAAGATGGGACCATCAATATTTCTAACATCAGACTATCCTAGTATAGCTCTAGGATCATCAAGCTAGCATAGGGTTATGTTTCTTTTTCAAAATTAGACCATCTTTAAACACCCTTAGGATCATCAACCTAATATAGGATTAGGTTTCTCTTTTAAAATCAGGCATCCTCAGATAGCCTTAGGATCGTTAACCTAGCATAGGGTTATATTTCTCTTTCAAAATCAGACCATCCTAAGACAGCCTTAAGTTCATTAACTTAGCATAGGGTTAGGTTTCTCTTTCAAAATCAAATCATCATAGGACAACCTTAGGATCATAAACCTAGCATATGGTTAGCTTTCTCTTTCGAAATCAGATCATCCTAAGATAGCCTTAGATACTCCATCAATATATGTCTAGCAATGATCACTTAGACATCCTTGTGATTCTTATTTTCACTGCTTTATTAAAATCCTTTTGAAACTTTACTAACATATGTCTAGAAACAGTCACCTATTTGTCTCTTTATCAAAATCCTTTTGAAATATCACCCATACATGTCTAGCAATAGTCATCTAGACATCTTTGTGGTTCCTATTTTCGCCCTTTATTAAAATCATTTGGAAACTTCACCCATATATGTCTAGCAATAACCACCTAGACATACCTGTGGTTCCTATTTCTGCCTCTTTATCAAAATCCATTCAAAATTTCACCTATATATGTCTAATAATAGTCACTTAGACATCCTTGTGGTTCATTTCTCCACCTCTTTATTTAGATCCATTAATTTTCATCTATAAATATTTAGAAATGATCACTCAAACATTCATATGGCTCCTTTTGGCATTTTCTTTATATTAAATCATTTCTATCACCCAAGCATGTCTAAATCTTGATTTATATGTCACTTTGATTCTTTTTACCATCTCTTTTGCCCTGGGTTCACTATCATTATAATTACCTTTTGCACAAAGCAATCATAATAATAGGCTATTATGTTACATCCTAACCCTTAAAAAAGGGGAAAAAAAAAAAAAGCCTAGCTTGCAGCTGTCGCAAACATGTCTACAGTTGCCGCAAGGCAGCCTGTGGCTATAACAGGTGCAACTTATGGTGCCGCAAGAGTAGCTTATAGCTATCATAGGTGCTGCTTATGGTACTGTAGGCCTAGCTTGCAGTTGTCGCAGGCAGCCCCTACAAAATCATAGGGCTTCCTTGTGACACCAACCCCAAAAAGCAAAATTTGACATCGTATTTTGTGTCATTTGACACCTAAACCTTTTCATTATATATTATGACCTCCCATCTCATTTTTTATAGACACAGACTATCTTGATCAACCCTGATCTCAAAGTAAGCCATCTTTTTAGCTTGTTCCACAAAAGAACGAGCTCCTTAGTTCAAAATTTTCCTTTATTTTATTTTTATCTTTGCTTTGCTATTGCTCCTTGTTTTACAAAGAGAATTAGGTTGTGACTTGTTGAGTCAACCTGTCAAGTCAAAGGCTTCATATCTTTTAAGGCAAGCCATTGTAGCAGTCCAAGGCAAGTCTGCTATTGATTGAGGCAAGTCTCCTTCATCTTAAAAGCCACATAAGTGCAAGGTAAGCATCTTTCCCTTTTCCTTTCCCTTTCCATTATTTATTTTTTCCCTCCTTGAGATTTTCTTTTCTTCTTTGGGCTCCATGTCTAATTTTTTTTCTCCTCTATCTCTTAATTTATTCACTTAGGTTAATTAATTAGAATTTGAATTAATTAATTCAACTTGGTAATCAATTAAAATCAATCCAATCAATGAGCTCAATTAATCAAATCCCTTCGTGAGAAAGGAGAACTATGTGAGTTCTAATTTTCAATTAAAGGGATATGCAGGCATGCTTGATTCATCAAGCATCGAATCCAATTAAAATAAACCAACTTCTCCCTCATCACCTTCTTCACTTAGTTATGATTTCATTTTGATTGTTTTTTTTTTCTTTAGGATTGGTTTGGGAATGTATGATTTTCTTAGAACCCATAAGGGGTAAAAGAGGTATCCCCTAAATTGGTTTTTATTATAATCTTAATTTAGTTTTCCATTTTATTTTCCTTTCATATTTTGTTTGTATAAATGAATGGAATGAAGGATAATGCATCAATTAATTGTTTATACATTTTAATTTGCTTATGAAATTTAATTTTCAAAGTCACAGCTAATTGAATTGCCAAACTATTTTTGTTAAACTGAACCAAGAACCTATTTTCTGAATCCTCTTTAGTCTCAAGACTAGTGATCTTTTTCTTTGGGATGAAATTAGAGTCAATTTGGGTTATTTCCTTAATCTTTTTTCAATTTAAATAAAATTAAGGTGGTGACTCTAAATGCACCTTTATAATCAATCAATTTGAGTCCAAGGGCTTCAACATGAGTTTTTTTTTTTTCCAAATTAGCATTTTAAATCCTTTTAGCAGATCGGACCAATACTTGGATGAGACATCACACTCAATACCAAGATTTTGAATCCCAAGTTCAATTTGGGGAAGAAATCTATAAAGAACAACTAGAAATTGCTGTTGGTGCTATCCTAGGTACTATTCTTGTATAATAGAATAGACTGACTTTTAGTGCTTGGTTTCATTTTAAAATTTTTAACCTTTAAAGATAATATTTTTTTCTTTTTCACCATATTTAGTGCGTGTGTGTATATATATATATATGTGTGCGTGCGCGCACGGGCACACACACATATATATATATATATAAGAAAATAAAAGTAATTTTTGTCTATTTGATACTTAAAAAAAAAGAAATATAAATATTTATTGAAATAAATGAAAATTTTAAATCAATTCATTGAAAGGGCGAATTTCTTAACTTGAATTTTAAAATGTTCCTTTGCTCTGTCATTATCAATTATTGCTTTGGCAATATCACTACCTTATTTTTATAGGGAAAATAAACTATCAATTTAAATTCATTTATATTATTTCTATATTATAAGACAAATTAGTAAAATTGAAATTTTAAATATTAAATTTTAAGCATTGAATACATAAATAATCAAATATCTAAATTTACATAAATAATCAAATATCTAAATTATCATTAATCAATTTATTATATTCATTACAAATTGAAGTATGTATCATTTTAATTGAATTTTAACTTAATTGAGATTTTTAAGTGATACGTTTTCAAATAAATTAAAATTATTAGAATATTATAAAATTAAATTTTAAATGTTGAATCTAACAATACTATAATTATTAGTTAGCAGCCTATTGCATGATATATAAAAACAATTGTATGTATTCACAAAATTGGGATATAAATATGTTAAATTTTCATTGACAAAAGAAAGAGATGTTTATTTTCAAAAAAAAAAAAAAAAGAGATTTTTTTGTTCATTATTTTCTGTTTATTAGAATTATTTTTTTGCAAAAGAAATTCTTTAAAAAGGATGGGAATTATTAGAGTTTCAATTCTTAATCTTAAATGTTATGAGGCAGGTATTTGACCACCAAATTACTAGCATAACGGCAACTCTATCATAAATTCTTTGACTTTTTTTTTTTTTTGTGAAAAAAAATTCTTTGACTATTTTGAATGTGAATCTAGAATATACAAATCAAATTGGTAAAATAAATTTTTGAATAGATTGCACAATTAAATTCCTAATGGTTCCTCAAAACAAAATTAGCTATAGAGATTTGGAATAATAAAGTATTAAATGTTAGTATCCATATATGCATTTATATAATTTATGGTAAGATATTGTGGCCAAAAAGAATCCATTTATATGAGCAATATTATTTGCCATTTATTCACAAGGCATTAAAGTATATATTTATTTCATGTTAGGATTTTAATTTTTTTTTTGCATAAAAAAATTTCAAAGAAAACTAAAGCTATCAAACTAAAATTTTTAATCTTCTAATTCTTTTAAAAAAAAAAATTTCAAATTGTAAATTATAAATTTTCTTTGTGTCAATTAAGATTTAAAAATTTACAGTTTATGAGCTAAAAAAAATTAATTTAGAGTTAACAGCCTAAAGATTCAAATTTTGTCCAAATTTCTTTTCATTCCTATTTTCATATAAGCTAAAATTTGTCACACCCAAGAATTTGTTATACCCTAAAATTAACTTATGAGTATAAATTTTTTTTTTATCCTTTTATTTTTATAATTTTATTAGTAATTTTTTTCAGAAAATATTTTATTAGTAATCTAAAAGTAACTTAAAGATATGAATTTATTACATTTAGATTTTCTTTTTCCATGCGAACTAAATAAAAATGTCTTCTTCCTTCACCTTTCTATTTGATTATTTTTATTTTTCAGATATAGTTAGATAAATATTTTCACTTTTCCATTTATTCCATTCATTTTCCAACTTAACCTAAGTAGCGACAAATTATATCATGAATTCAGAATTATGATGCATTATGATTCCGAGTATAGTTTAATTATTATATATGTAGACAAAATATCAAAAAAGTGGTTGGTGCAATTGGTTATCACATTAGCTATTACTTTGAAACCTTAAGTCCTAAGTTCAATTTGCACATTCTTTTTTTTTTTGGTTCTTTTTTTTTTCTTCTTAAACTTATTTTTCATTTTTTTAGTTATTCTATTTTTTCCTTTTATTGTAATATTTCCAATTAAGATTAATTTATTTTATTCTATTTCTCTAAGAAAAAAAATTACATTAATGGTTGAATTTTTTTATTTAATTCTTATATGATAATTAATTTTAATATCATTAATATCAATAAAATAAATAAATAAATTTTTATTTTAAATAAAATTTTTCAATGTAATTTTTATTTATAAATTTTAACATTTTATGGGTAAATTTATAAAATGGTTTTTAAGGATAATTTTACATTTTTATAAGATATCATATTTATCTTTTATATAACAATGAATTTTTACTGTCACGTAGGTTTATATATGATAAGTTATAGGTTCATTAAATAGAAATATAAATTCATTGGTAGTACAGTATAAATTCATTGGAAATTCACTGTTAAATATAGATATAAGCAACACGATTATTAAGTATTGCTTATAAGTTCATCAAATATTAGGTGTAAGTTCATTATTTGTAAATTGTAAATTTATCAGTTAATATATGAATATGTTTTTTAGTTTATGAATTTATGACCTATAATATATGAATCTCAAGTATATTTGTGATGAATTTTTAAGTTATAATTTATGAACATTTTATTTTTAAACTATGAACCTGCAATTACAAGCAACAGAATCATCAAGTATTGCTTATAGATTTGTCAAATATAAGGTGTAAGTTTATCATTTGTGAATTATAAATTTATCAGTTAATACATGAATTTATTTTTTAATTTATGAATTTATGAACTATAATCTATGAATCTCAAATATATTTGAGATGAAACTTTAGGTTATAATTTATGAACCTTTTATTTTTAAATTATGAACCTATAGTTATTTTATAAATTTATGGACTATAATATATAAACATCAATTATACATATAATAAACATATAGTTTATAATACATGAACATGTTGTTTTTAATTTACAAACTTGTAGTTTTATGATTGATATTTATAATATAATTTTTTACTTTATAGTTTTTACTGATAAATTTATATTTATAACATATGATTGTATTGTGTAATTTATAATTATGAATATGAAATTATTAATTTTAATGTTTCATTATTATTATTAAATTTGAAGAAATTAAAGTATTATTATGTAATGATACAAAATAATTAAAATTTATGAGAGGAAGAAAGAAATTAAAGTTAAAATTAAAATTATTTTTAATTTTTTAGAAACTTAAAATTATTTTTGCATATATTTACTTCTAATCACATTGATTAAAACTCTTTTAATTTTAATATATACTATTTTTTAATAAAAATGCTATCATATTATTTTAAAATAAATTTAGTGTTGTAATAAAAAAAAGTATAAAATATAATTAAAAAATATAAAATTAAAATAAAAAGTATAATAATAAATTATTAATAATTAGAGATGTGACATGGTAAAAGGAAAAATTATTTTTTGTATAAAAACTAACATGTGCCAATATTTAAAATTAAAAAAAAAAAGAAAGGAAAAAGTGCTGTAGATTTAATTGAATTAAAAACAAAAGAAAAGAAAAGCACTTGAGAAAAGGATGAGTTGGATGAATTCTCAATTATCTTATAAAGAAAGAACCACACTTTCTTATAAGAAGAGATTAGTAAAAAAATGTTTGTTGATGAGCAAGGTTATGAAGAACCTTTTCTGAAATATTTTCTTAGACTTTTGGGAGAAGATGATTGATAAAAGGAAACTGTGTAGTGCAGTAGGATGATGAACCCATAAAGAACAGAGAAATTGTTTTTACTAAATTGATGAGAGAAACAAAAATATTTTCTTGTCCATATAAGAAATCAAATATAAGATTCTTATTTCCTTTGATGTATTCAATGTCAAAGTTATAGCGAGAAAATCATTCTTTCCATATAAGAAGTTGTGGATGAGGCAAAATCTTTGCTTTGAACTGTAGCATTTTTGGAAATGAATAACAATCTATGAGAATAATGAAATGATATCCTATTAGATGAAATTCATATTTTTTTTATTCCATTTTTGATAGTTAAGATCTCTTTGAAAGTGGAGTGATAATGGAATTTAGATTCTTTGAATTTTTCATTTGTGTAGGCACAAATTTATTTTTTCCCATCACATTCTTCTAAAGTATTGCTCCCCAGTACTTATCACTAGCATCTATTTCTAAATATTTTTTTCCTATTGAAGGAATCTAAAGAGGTGACAAATCCTATAGCTCATTCTTTAAAGTCTATATTGCTTTTGTCTATTTATTTGTCCAAGCTATAGCATCTTTTTTTAGCAAGCACCTTAGTGGATTTGGTTTCTCAGTAAAGTGGGGAACAAAATCTACGAGATAATTTGCAATATATAAGAATTGTTGGATTTATTTGTAAGAAAGATTCTAGTCAAGAACTTCAATGATTCTAAAGCAATGTGGGGACCATGATGATATTTTCCATCCTTAAAGAGCATTCCTAGAAATTGAATTTCTATTTTGGCTAAATGCATTTTTACTCCATGATTTTTTATGATCTCCATGAATCTATTGAGTAATTGGATATTATTTTGTTCATCATCAGAAAAGAGGAGGATATCATCTATATAGATTAATGAGCTGTGAAGAAGAGGCTTATAAATCTTTGTTATAGATTTTTGGAACAGAGATGGAGCAACTTTGAGACCAAAAGGCTTCACTGTCCAATGATAATGTTGATTAGGATTACAAAAAGCTTTTTTAAAGCAGTTTTTAGTCTTAATTCCCAATTACCAAAATCTTGGTTTGAGATCAAACTTTGAAAAGATTTTTGTAGAAGATAAATGAGTAAACAAGGATGAAATTTTTGGTAGAGGAAATGTATCATCTTTAAGAAATGATTTAAAGGCTGATAATCTATTACAAGCCTTTTCTTTCCTCAAATTTATTATGATCTTTTATTGAAATAAAATGTTTCACAAGCCCAATAAAATTTTAGTTTATTCAATTTAGCCTTGAGATAATAATTAATTAATAATGTTCTTGTACAGATAATTGTAAATCCTTAGGAGTCATTCTTCGAGGAGTTGCTTTTGTTGCATTGACATCCTCATTCTGTTTGAAAGGAAGGAAAATGAAAAAATCAAGATTTTTCCAAAGAGGAGAGGGGTGTTTGGTAAGGAATTTAGTATGAGAATCAGCATAACAAGCTTAGACTAATTCCTTACAAATGTCTTCAAAACTTTGCGTTGATTGGAAAGAAATAAAGATGGAACAACAGTATAAGGTTGGAAGTATTTTTTAAACCAAATTTCATCTAGAAAGATATGGAGTCTCTTTAGCTTCCAAAAAATATCAAACCCTAGAACAAGATCCTTATCCAGTAAAGAAGAATCAACACAATAATCCTAGATATGACACCTTGGGAAGAACTAAATTTTCATTGTAATATATTTCATAGAGAAGATCTTTCTATCAGTTCCCTTGAAATATTCTTTTTAAGGCTTCTAATATTCAAGAGGAAGAACAATAGGACATCACGGTCTTATGAGCTCTAGTATTCATAAAAGCAATTGTTTTGATTAACCTTGCATATTTTTTAGGAAACAAACACACATAAACTAATGGAACTGGATATAAAGATTTTTAAGCAGCAAAGAACAAGTTTTTGTTGAGTAAATTGGATCATAGTGATCATCCTCAGAAGAGGAATAGTCATCAATAGCAAAAAGACTTGCAGGGGAATCCTCTTCATCTTCTAAAAATAATGATTTAATATTAGCTTTATTTGGATCAACATAAAAAATTTGTTAAAATATTATATGATTTTGGCTGCTTGTTTTTGTTTGTTAGGATAATTTTTTGCAAAATGTCCCTGATGACCCCAAAGATAATATTTATCTTACTTCTTCCCTCTAGATTTTGATTTTTTAAAGAATGGGTAGCCCTTCTTTGATTTTTTTTTTTTGATTTTCAGTAGCAGCCTCTTGATTTCAAGAAATGCTTTTTCTTATTTAGGGAACATTCATAATTTTTATCTTTAAACTTAATGTAAACATTAAGATGATAATAAGCATTCTTAAATGTAAGATCTTTGTGACATTTTAGACTCTGCTTTAGAAGCTTATGGGTGTCATAAATTTTATTCAAAGATCTCATCAAAACTTGATATATCTGACCAAGTGTAAGATCAAATAAAGATTAACCATGATTTGGCAATGTTGTATAAATGGCAACAAAGAGTGTTTCTAGTAGGGAAGTGACAAAGGCTTGCTTCATATCTGAATTATTATTACCCTTCAGTTCATATAACTTTTTAGACATATTGTGAAAATGTTTATCAAGATCTTTCATTTGTAAAGAATAACATTTCATCTTAAAGAAGTCTTTTCTAGTATTCTTTATATCATTAGTTGGCATTCACACAAATTCAATATGGATATGATAAATAAATTCAACAACAGAGGAAAACAATAATTATGCCCTTGCATACTATCCAAGATTAATCCCCCAATCTTGTAATTTTCCCACACATCTATGAATAAAATCTTCTATGGCTTGCCTATGTGAGATGTTAAGCTCTGCAGTTTGAATCACAAGCCATGTTCTAAATTCTTTAACTATGCAAGAATACTAATATGGTGTAATGTCATCCAAAGTAAAATACTGAGTGATTTAGTATGGATTTTTGGATGTTCCTAAGGATTGTTGATTGAGGTATATATAGGTCCAGTATGAGAATTCATTTCTTCCTTTTTTACTTCTTTTTCATGATACTCTATGGTTTGAGGTTTGTTACCTCCTATAGAAGAATCTGGATTCATCATAAAAGATTTTTGGACAAGTGGTACTTCTTCAGAATTTATCTCTTTTTTTTTTTTTTTAAATATTCTGAGGGGGATGATTCTTCTAAGAAAATATAACAGCATGATTTTAGGTTGATGGACATGAAGTTTTCAAATGTTGGTCAATGAAATTGTTTAAAGGGTTTATCATAAAATGGGATGGTGTTTCTTGTTGGTCGACATTCATTAGGGATTTTCTAGGTCTAAAAGTTTAGGATTCTTTGGGTTGAGGTGGTCTTTGTTTTGATGGCATGGAAACATCAAAAGAGGAAAAGTTGATTATTGATGATGTGATTTTGGTTTGAAAGTGGGTTTGGATGAGGCTGGTTTTGCTTTTCTTTCACAGCATAATAGCCAAAATGTTCAAGGTCTGCAGGTGTAGGAGTGGGTAAGGTATTTTGGGATTTTTTGGTAAAGGGCTGAGAACTATTTTATTTCATAGCTTTTTCCAAAGGTGCTATTTTTCTTTAAGATGCTCAATTCTTCTTTTTGATAAAAAGAGCTTGTCAACTTCATGTCTTTCATCATCACCTTGATTTCTTCTATCTTTACTTCCAACTGAGATTGCAGAGAAAGAAAGAGATTATGGGCTACTTTGGATTGACTGGTCACCTTTGCATTAAGATTGTTGACTTGATGTGAGATTTGCACAACTCTATATTTTTAATCTTTTCCAAAATTCTAATTTAAGCTGGAGCATTATCTATCTACCAATTTAAAATAGCTTTAGCTAGTCCTACTAAGAGAGGCATTCCTTTTGCATTCACTTAAGTAGAGTTCTTGATGTAAGAATTAGTCCTTACATTTGTGGTTGGATCAATTGTATTTGCTGAAGATGGAAACTCTTCTTCATACTAAATTGTAAATGGCTAATATATAAAACACACTATGATAGAAGTAAGAGCTTTTTCCTTTTGAAGAATTTTAAGATGTCACGTCCCACTTCAGAGATATGATAGTCCTAGAACATGGGGAGTATAACAACCCACACCTACCCTAGGAGTTTCCATGACAACTTCTTGAATTTAGAGCTATTATGGCTAAGTGTGTGCTTTTATGAAAATTCATGTCTTATGTGATTGATGAGTATGTGGCATGTTAGATTAGCTCTAATATACGTAATATGAATTATTATGATGAAATAAGTGATTTATATGAAGTACATAATCATGAAATAATTTATTTCAAATAAATTGAATTTTCATGCACAAAGCAATTTTTAAGCATAAAATAATTTTTATGAGCATTTTCAAAATATTTTTAAATAAATATTTTGAGGAAAATTTTAATCAACATGATAAGAAAAATATTTTATTTTTAATTACTTATAATCAGCCCATAAATTAAATAAAAAAACCCAATTTCCTAAAAGCCTACTACACCAAAACACTCCTAACCTATCTCATTAAGCGTAATCTTGGAAATTGCCAAAACCCTAAATATATTAAGCAAAATTTGGCCAACTCTAGTAGTAGCAGCCACCATTCTATTTTCTATCATATTTCCAGTAGAAAATTCTCTCAAAAATATTTTCTCAACCGAAATTCACAAGGTGCTTCAAACCTTGCAATTTCGCAATCGTTTTTGTAAGTTTTTCACTCCTTTCAATTTGTTATCAGATTTTTATAAAACTAATCATGAGAACATTATTTTAGGCTATGTAATTACTGTATTTATTCTTGATAAATTTGGGCTAGGTATTTTCTTGGAAGGAGAAACCGATTTTCAAATGAAAACATAAACCTTTCTACGTAAATCCTCCAAAGGTAAACCCTAAAACTCAAAGTTAGAATTTTCATGCATAAATACTTGGGGGGGCTACCAATTTGTACATATTTGTGTTCTAGATTGATTTTTGTTCTGATTAGTTGAAAAATTTTGATTTAAAATATATTTTTGTATATTACAATAATGATTGGAAAACACCAAAATGCAAGAAAACTCATGATTTTCAATCTAAACCCTAAAATTGGAATTTTCATGCATATGGATTACATATGGCTGCTGATTCCTATATGTGTATGTTCTAAAATGATTTTTGTCATGTTTACATGAAAAATATTAGTTTAAATCATGTGTTTAAATATTACTATAATAATTGAAAAGTACCAAAAATAAGAAAGATTCATGGTTTTCATCCTAAAACCTAAAGTTGGAAAATTTTCATGTATATATATGTACATATGGGTGCTGAATGGTGCATTAATATGTTCAAAAATGATTTTTTTAATGTTTACATGAAAACTATTAGTTTAAACCATGTTTTTGCATATTACTGTAATGAACGAAAAGTGCAAAAAGGAAGAAAATTCATGTTTTTACTTGATTGTATAATTTGGCCTACATTAGGAATTCAATCCCAATGTCTATAATTGTTATATAATATGTTTTAATGATTATTGATATGTATATATGAATGATAAATGATTTGGTTACATGTTGATTGAAGGAATAACTCTAGACAAGTCTAGAAACAATTAGGTACCTAGGATTTCCTAACCCTACTACTATGATGTGATTAATATGTGTATACGATTAAGTGATATGGGAAATAGGTTTTATGATGAGTTAATAATGAATTAATGATCTTAATTTGATTATGAGTTTGATTGTATGGATTGGTCATGAGAGATAAGTATGACACTTGAAAGGTTACTTGTTAAGTTGACATGTATGGAAAGTGTTAAGTGTACTAAGTTGAATGATAAATTGAATTCATATTAAGATCATGATGTATTGTGTTTGACTTTAGAAGAGTCTTGGTATGAGTTATTATGTCATTTCATGTGAGCCTATAAAGGCTTAGTGTGCAAGACTTTGAAAGTCAACATGTTACATGCAAGTGACAAGTGCACTTCTAAGTGCAACTCCAAGTTTATGTGAATGTTGTATGTGCATAGAGTAGTTATAGGATAGGATAACATAATATTAAGAAAATGATAAGTTTTGAATTAAATATTATGTTAGAGCTTGAGGAGTAGTAGAAGTTCAAAGGAGCTACAAGTACTAGGAGCTAAGGAACCACAAGGTGAGTAAACATTATATTCAAGTTACAAATACAAGTTATCATGTTATGTGAACCTTTAAGAATCTTGAAACCCAAGTTCTTTTCTATTTTTAATTATGACTATATGATTTCTTTATTAAGCTTGGGTTGCCAAAGGATAATTGGTCCAAAACCATTTTTGAGTATTCAATCATAATAAAGAACCTTTGTGAATTATTGCCTTACCTTACTTTCTTTCTGGAATCATACTATGATTTATCTTTTGTTCAACAAGTTAAACTAATATTGCTATTATGTTACATGTTATTGCTTTCTTAAGTACTATTGTTATAAGTGATTACCATTAGCTCTAGCTATGGTACCTATGAACCTTGTACGCAGAAATCCTCGTGCCGATACAGGTAATCATCGGTACCTATACACATGGTCTTAACCTAATGGATAGGGGTTCTGTATCCACCTCAGCTAGAAGGGGCATTCTAGTTAAGGAGCCTAATCAGTTTCATGAGTCTTTATAAGTTACAAGTTGGGAGTTGGAATTTGGTATGATGCCACCTCTCCCTTGAGTGAATGAGCTAATAAGCTGTCACTCTTTACAAGTTTACAAGTTACATGTTGATTTCTGTGAAACTTGCTCATTTGAAAACCATGATTTATAAGCCTTAAACCCTTATAAAAGGACATGTGTTATTTTACAAGTTTTATTGTTTACTCATTGAGATAATCTATCTCACCCCTTTTCCTTGTGTGTTTTAGGTGAGCATTAAGAGGAGGCAAGGTGATCACTCAAGCAACCTACTCTGCTTGAGAAATTTTCTTGTCAAAGTTTATTACTATGCTAAGTTATGATGAGTCTCTAGATGCTCTGAGAGTGCATGTTTGGGGAGTTCATAATTGGAATTTTTATTTTATTTGATAATTCATTTGGAGTCTTAAGAACTTTTTTCTTATGGATTGTATTTAAAGTGTATTTTAACTAGTCTCGTAACTTAAGGTTTTTCTTATAAATGGTTAAATTAAGTTAATGCATGAGGTTTGGTATGATCTTAGGCAATGTTTTCATATGGATGAGTGGGTTCTACGGGTGTGGGTGACCTTACGTCTTCCCATATTCTAAGACTGTCATATCTCTAAAGTTGGGATGTGACCAAGAGATATAAGGTCACCCACACCTGTAGAACCCACTCATGTACATATAAACACTGCCTAGGATCATACTAAAACCTCATGTAATAACTTAAATATCTAATAATAAGGAAAACATTAACTAGCAAAAGAATAGTTTAATAAACTTTGAATATAATCCATTAGAAGAAGAGTATTTAAGACTCCAAATAAATCATCAATTGTATAATGTCTCAAAAAGAAACTCTCAAAGCATTTACAAGTAACTCTTTATAGCATAGTATAATAAAAGACTTGGACAAGGAAATTCCCCAAGCATAGTAGATTGCTTGAGCTAACACCTTGTCTCCTCATAATGCTTACCTGGAACCACACAAAGAAAAAGGGTGAGATAGATGATTTCAATGAGTAAACAATATAGCTTATACAATAACACATATCCCTTAGAAAAGGCTCATAGCTTATAACTTATAGTTCATGGTTCATAGTTCATGATTCGTAGTTCAAGGTTCATAGTTTGCAATTTAACAAGGTTCATAGAAATCAACTTGTAAACTTATAAGTTATAGAGCTGACGGCTTATTAGCTCATTCACTCAAGGGAGAAGTGGCATCATACCAAATTCCAACTCCCAACTTATAACTTATAAAGAAGTGTGAAACTAATTAAGCTCTACATCTAGAACTGCCCCTTCTAGCTGAGGTGGATACACTACCCCTATCTATCGAGTTAAGACCATGTGCACAGGTACCGATGATTTCCCGCATCGGCACGAGGATTTCTGCATAAAGGGCTCATAAATACTATAGCTAGAGCTAATGGCAATCACTTATAACTATAGCATTAAAGAATGTAATCATATGTAACATAATAGCAATAACAGTTTAGCTTATTGAACAAAAGATAAATAACAGTGTGATTTCAGAAAGAAAGTAAGGTAAGGCAACAAATACAAAGGTTCTTTCTTATCAATGAATAAACAATTATAGTTTCAGACCAATTGTCTTTTGGCAACTCAAGCTTAATAAAGAAATCATATAATTAGAATTGGTAATAGAAAAAAAACTTGGGTTTCAAGAATCTCAAAGGTTCACATATCATGATAACTTGTACTTGTAACATGAACATAATGTTTACTCACCTTGTAGTTCCTTAGCTCCTAATGCTTATAGCCCTTGAACTTCTAATAATCCTCAAGCTCTAACATGACATTATAATTCAATACTTAGCTTTTGCTTAACATCATGCTATCCTATCCCATAACTACCCCATGCACATATATCATTCACATCTACTTGGAGTTACATTTAGATGTGCACTCATCATTTGCACATAACATATTGACTTTAAGTCTTGTATACTTTGCCTTCATAGGCTCATATGAAATCATATTATAACTCATACTATGACTTTTCTAATTTCAAACAGAATATATCATGATTTTAATATCAATTTAATTTAACATTCAACTTGGTACACTTAACACTTTCCATATATATCAACTTAACATGTAAACTTAAAAGTATCATGCTTACCTCTTCTGACCAAATTGCACAATCAACATCATAGTTAATTTAAGGTCATTAATCCATAATTAACATGCCATAAGGCCTGATTAACATTCCACTTGATCATATACCCATATTAATCACAATATAGTAGTAGGGTTAGAAAACCCTAGATAAACCGAATTGTCTCTAGGCTTTGTCTAGAGTTACTCCTTCAACCAACATGCAATTAAATCATATATCATTCATATACATATGACAAAAATTATTAAAATATATCATACAAAATTTATAGACATTGGAATCAAAATTCCTTTATAGGCCGAATCATACAACCCATGGAAACCATAGGTTTTTCTTATTTTTTGCGCTTTCCGTTCATTACAATAATATGCAAAAACATAATTTAAGCCAATATTTTTTATGTAAACATAACAAAATTCATTTTAGAACACCTCAACACACAAATAAGCTCCTCCCTTGTAGAATATATGGATGAAAATTTCAACTTTGAGTTTTAGGGTTTACCTTTGGTGGATTCGCAAGGAAAGAGTTGTGGTTACAATTGAAAATCGGTTTTTCCTTCAAACAAAACACCTAGGCCAAATTTAACAAGAAGAAAAATATTAAATACATAGCCTTGAATAGATTTCTCATGGTTAGTTTTGTAAAAATCAAATAGGAGATTGAAAGAAATGAAAAACTTATGAAAATAATCACAAAATCGCAAGGTTTAAAGGCACCTTGTGAATTTCAGTTGAGAGAATATTTTTGAGAGAATTTTTCTATAAAAATCTGATGGAACAAAGAATTGAGGCTGCCATTGGGATGGGGTGGCTGAATATTAGCTTTATATTTAGGGTTTTGGGTAAAATTACAAGTTTGCCATTAATGCGCTAGGTTAGGAGTGTTTTGGTGTGTTGGGCTTTGGTGAATTGGGCCTTTTAATTTTATTTATGGGATGATTATAGGTAATTAAAAATAAAATATTTTTCTTATTATTATCATTGAAATTTCCCCCAAAATATTTATTTAAAAATATTTTAAAAATACTTATAAAAATTATTTTATGCTTAAAAATTGCTTTGTGCATGAAAGTTCACTTTATGTGTAATAAATCATTTTATACTTATATACTTCATATAAATCACTTATTTCATAATAATAATTCACATTATGCATATTAGAACTAATTCGAACATGCCATATATTCATCAATCACATAACATATGAATTTTTATAAAAGCACACATTTTGTTATAATAGCTCTAAATTCAAGTAAGTTGTCATGAAACTCCTAGAGTAGGTATGGGTTATTACATTCTCCCCCTTAAAGAACTTCATCCTTGAATTTAGATACTTACTCATATGTTCTCGAAAAGCTGAGGATACTTCTACTGCATCTCTTCTTTGGCTTCCCCAGTACACTCGTCTATTCCATGATTTTGCCATTGAACCTTGATCATAGGTATCTCCTTATTTCTTAATCTTTTTACTTGTCAATCCACTATGGTTGTTGGTAACTCCTTATAGGACAGTTGCTCATCTATTGCGATGTTTGAAGGTGACAACACATGGGATGGATCTGATACATATTTCCTCAACATTGAGATATGAAATACTAGGTGCACATGTGCCATAGTTTGGGGTAGGGCAAGTGTATAAGATATTTCCCAACCTTATCCAAGATTTCAAAAGGACCAATGAAGTAAGGTGATAGCTTTCCTCTCTTATCAAATTTCATAACACCTTTTATTGGGGAAACCTTTAAGAAAACATGATCTCCCACAAAAAAATGGACGTCCTTTCTTGCTCCCAAGGCTAATATCAAATTCAGAGGGTTCTTATTCCTATCACCTTGATACACAAACTTCTCCCCATTCTTGGTTTGAAACTCTATTAGTTTTCTCTACAGTCAATATGAGCTCCATGCTCATATAGGCAATCCATCCCTAGGATTATGTCAAATTCTAGCACATCTAATACTAACAATTCCATAGGAAATTTTCATCCATTAATGTCTACTCCATAATCCTTAAACACATACTTCACTTCTATTACTTCTCCTAAAGGAGTTAACACTATTAGGGGTTTATTCATTAATTCCTTATTTCTACCTAGATTATTAGCAAAACATGGAGACACAAATGAATGCGTAGCACCATAATTAATCAAACATCTTGCACTAGAAGTATGGATGGAAATGGTACCTATAATGGCTATATGCGATGTTCGGGCCTTTTGCTGATTCAACATGAAGACATGACCTTTCCTCTTATTGTCCGCTGTTAGTGTGTTTCCAATAACTAGTCCCTTGCTCTTGGCTTCTTGCACTTGAGAGTGATACAGTCTAGTTGGTAGAGGGGTTGACATTGCATTTCCTGAATTCCTCATCATTAGGTAGTCTTTGATAGGGTGACCCATTTGTTCGCACCTCAAACATGCACCCAAGACCTTCCGGCAACCTCAGAACATGGCTTGCCACAATGGCTATAAGTAGGGAGCTATTTTGATTGACCATTACTCTTTATAGGTGTTGAGATTGCCGGCAAAGATTCCTTTCCTGGACCTCCTCCTCCCTTATGCTGGCCTCTATGCCTCTTATTCTTATGCTTACCCTTCTGCTCATGTTCCTTGCATTTGGCTCTTTCAGTCTTATATCTCTTTTCCACTATGTTAGCCTTATTTATCAGCTTGGCCAAGGTTGAGAATTTAGTTGCTACTAATGAATTGAATAGAGGTGTGGCCAGCCCTTTTAAAAAGCAGTTGATGCTACTAGCTTTGGTAGCAAATATGTTGATAGTGAACCAACTAAATCAATTAAACTCCTTAGCATAATTTGACACTGACATTCTGGGTTTTTGCTTCAGTTGCTTGAACTGTAGTGCCCTAACTTGCCTTTCACCTTAAGGTAAGAACTAATCCATTATCTCTTGTTTAAACTCTGCCCACAGAGATGGGCCTGCTCCATATAGCCATTCTTTAATGTTTCTTTCATACTAATACCATGCCTCCTTCTTGAGTTGGAGTCCTACCAACTTAATTAACTGAACATCCAAGCATGACAGCCGATAGACTAGCTTGTTCATCTCATCCAAAAATTCATGAAGGTCATCACCCTCCTCCTCACAAAAAGTAAGTGGCTATAGCTTCTTGAAATCTGGGATGGTCATCCCCTCATTGGGTAGCAGCTTCCTTTCCCTTCATGTAGGTTCTACTACTGCAGGAGGTGGAATTCCATTTTCCTCTTATATTAGCAGCACTTCCCACCTTTGAGCTCTCAACTCATCCAATTCCTTGTGTAAGTCTCTCATTTCCTTGTGCATAGCTTGCACCTCTTGTGAAGAGGCTTATTTGCTAGAGCCTATGATCCGCGCTCTTGAGTTCGACCTTTCTCTTGATCTCATCGATGTAGAGGCAGTGTTCAAAGTCGTATCTAATATTACATCATCCCTAGCCCTAATGGTTTGGGCAACTATACAGACTTTCTTCTTAGGAGGCATTCTGCTATAATGATAAGGAATTTAGTGTTAATTCCCTTCTAACCCATGTCACCCCATTAGCAACTATTGTATTTGTCATGCATTTATCACAAGTACTAATCATATCACATCACAAGGCACATGTCACATATCACATATCACAAAGCATATTTCATATATCATAATTATGTAACATATATCTTATAGCATGAAGAATTCTTCTATCATATAAAAGTCAATCATCTCATAGGTAATAAAGGATCAATCCACACTACATCACTAAGCAATCAAATAATATCATTCATATTGTATGAGTCCAATACCACTAAGCTAATAGTTATCAACTACCAATCCATGTCTTAACTATGCCCCTTGTCAGGGTGAACGTCAGGTAGTCTCCAAAGTCGTTCAGGCAAATAATCGATAAGAGGGCAATCGGCCGCAATATGACTAAAGTCACTACATCTATAGCAAAGGAAATCCTTATCTGGTATGCAACCCATCGAAGACAAAGCCCTAGATGGCGAGTAGCCAGAATCTCCTAATGTATGGTCTCCCATCCACTCAATATCTCCAGTCTTATGCTACTCCACGTCTTCCCTTAAAGTATACATTAAGGACCTAAGATGTTGATTTTCTTCCATCAAGTCCGAGCGGTCACTCTCTAATTTTTGAATCTTGCAATAAACCTAGTCATAGTGTAACTGCTCCTTAAGGTCTTCCTTATTAGGAGTCTTCTTTCTCTTAGGGTGAATCACAGACACATATTTCTCAAGCATCTCTGGCCAAGTCCTCTTGCATGTCACACGGAGTGCTCTAGGTCGAGGTCCTCCAACAGGTGTACTCTTCTTGATCATCTAATAAAAGAATTATAAGGCACACAAACAATAACAAAGAGTACTATAGCTTATTAGAATTTGGCAAAACTTTACTAGCGACAGACTGCAAGTGACATGATAGAAAATTTCTATGCTCTATAATTATACTTAATCAATCCAATAAATAGACAAGTCTAAACTAGACTTAAAAACTAGAGCTCTAATACCATCTTTGTCACATCCCACTTTGGAGATATGACAGTATTAGAACATGGGGAGATATAAAGTCACCCACACTTGTAGAACCCACTCATATACATATAAACAATGCCTAAGATCATACTAAAACCTCATGCAATAACTTAAATATCTAATAATAATGAAAACATTAACTAGTGAAAGAATAGTTGAATAAACTTTAAATACAATCTATAAGAAAAAGAGTATTTAAGACTCCAAATAAATCATCAATTGTATAATGTCTCAAAAAGAAACTCCCAGAGCATCTACGATTAACTCTTTATAGCATAGTATAATAAAAGACTTGGATAAGAAAATTCCCTAAGTGGAGTAGAGCTCACTTAGAACCACACAAAGAAAAAGGGGTGAGATAGATGATCTCAATGAGTGAATAATATAGCTTATACAATAACACATATCCCTTAGAAAAGGCTCATAGCTTATAACTCATGGTTCATAGTTCATAGTTCATGATTCATAATTAATGGTTCATAGTTTGCAATTTAACAAGGTTCACAAAAATGAACTTGTAAACTTATAACTTATAGAGTTGACGGCTTATTAGCTCATTCACTCAAGGAAGAGGTGGCATCATACCAAATTCCAACTCCCAACTTATAACTTGTAAAGAAGTGTGAAACTTATTAGGCTCTATGACTAGAATTTCCCCTTCTAGATAAGGTGGATACACTACCCCTATCCATCCGATTAAGACCATGTATATAGTATTGATGATTTCCCGCATTGGCATGAGGATTTCTGCATAAAGGTTTCATAAATACCATAGGTAGAAATAATGGCAATCACTTATAATAATTGCACTAAAGAATGCAATCACATATAACAAAATAGCAATAGCAGTTTAGCTTATTGAATAAAAGATAAATAGCAGTGTGATTCCAGAAAAAAAAAGTAAGGTAAGGCAATAATTACAAAGGTTCTTCCTTATCATTGAATAAACAATTATAGTTTCAAACCAATTGTCCTTTGGCAACCCAACCTTAACAAAGAAATCATAAAATTAGAATTGATAATAGAAAAACAAAAACTTAGGTTTTAAGAATCTCAAAGGTTCACATATCATGATAACTTGTACATGTAAAATGAACATAATGTTTACTCACCTTGTAATTTCTTAGCTCCTAGTGCTTGTAGCCCTTGAATTTCTAACAATCCTCAAGCTCTAACATGATATTATAATTCAATACTTAGCATTTCCTTAACATCATACTATCCTATCCCATAACTACCCCATGCACATATACCATTCACATATACTTGGAGTTGCACTTAGAAGTGCACTCATCACTTGCACATAACATATTGACTTTAAGTCTTGTATACTTTGCCTTTATAGGCTCACATGAAATCATATTACAACTCATACTATGAATTTTCTAAAATCAAACACAATATATCATTATCTTAATATCATTCAATTTAACATTCAACTTGGTACACTTAACACTTTCCATATATATCAACTTAAATGCAACCTTAAAAGTATCATGCTTATCTCTTTTGACCAAATTGCACAATCAACCTTATAGTCAATTTAAGGTCATTAATCCAAAATTAACACATCATAAGGCCTAATTCACATGCCAATTGATCATATGCATATATTAATCACAACATAGTAGTAGGGTTTAGAAACCCTAGGTAGACCAAATTGTCTTTATGCTTTGTCTAGAGTTACTCCTTCAACCAACATTCAATTAAATCATATATCATTCATATATATATGAAAAAATTCATTAAAATATATCATATAAAAAATATAGACATTGGAATCAAAATCCCTTTATAGGTTGAATCATACAACCCATGGAAACCATGAGTTTTTCTTGTTTTTGGCGCTTTCCATTTATTATAGTAATATGCAAAAACATGATTTAAACTAATATTTTTCATGTAAACATAACAAAAATCATTTTAGAACACCTCAACACACTAATCGCCCCCCTGTAGAATATAAGCATGAAAATTCCAACTTTGAATTTTAAGGTTTACCTTTGGTGGATTCACGAGGAAAGAGTTGTGGCTACGGTTAAAAATCAATTTTTCCTTTAAATAGAACACCTAGGCCGAATTTAACAAGAAGAAAAATAGTAAATATATAACCCTAAATAGATTTCTCATGGTTAGTTTTATAAAAATGAAATAGTAGATTGAAAGAAATGAAAAATTTATGAAAACGATTACAAAATCGCAAGGTTTGAAGGCACCTTGTGAATTTGGTTGAGAGAATATTTTTGAGAGAATTTTTTTAACAAAATTTGTTGGAAAAAAAATTGGAGGCTGCCAAGGAGATGGGGCGTCTGAATATTAGCTTTATATTTAGGGTTTTGAGAAAAATTACAAGTTTGCCATTAATGAGCTAGGTTAGGAGTGTTTTGGTATATTGGGCTTTGGTGAATTGGGCATTTTAATTTTATTTATGGCTGATTATAGGTAATTAAAAAAATATTTTTCTTATTATTTTCATTGAAATTTCCCCCAAAATATTTATTTAAAAATATTTTAAAAATGCTTATAAAAATTATTTTATGCTTGAAAATCACTTTGTGCATGAAAGTTCACTTTATGTACAATAAATCATTTTATGCTTATGCACTTCATATAAATCACTTATTTTGCAATAATTCTTCATATTATGTATATTAGAACTAATTTCTATATGCCATATACTCATTAATCAAATAACACATGAATTTTCATAAAGCACACATTTTGTCATAATAGCTCTAAATTCAAATAAGTTGTCATGAAACTCTTAGGATAGGTATGGGTTGTTACAAAAGAGCTTGTTTATAATAAGGCAAAGGAGCCTTTCTAGTAACCTTCTTAGGATAGAATCAATCATCTTCATATGGAGGAAGAGATGGTCTACATTATCTTGAATTAAATGGAGGGATATAATGAAGAGATAATAAATGCAAATTGTCTCATTGTTAATGCAGAAGAAGTTTCATCATAATATTTTCTTTGATAAACCTAAGGTGAACATCCAGATGGAATAGATTTCTTCTTTTGTTTTTTCTTGTGGGGTTCTCCTTCTTCTTAAGAAGATCTATAACAATCATCATAGTCACATTTATCCCAATAACAATGATTGTTTCTTTCAAAAGCATAAATTAGCTTGCCCAACTTATCTAAAGCAACAATATGAACATTTTCTTCTTATAGGCCAAGAAGAAATCATAAATTGACTTAGGAAAAGAGGAGGAGGTACAAAAACTTCTAGATATATATTTTCTATCAAAAATAATCTTAACAGACTTATTTTTTTTTTTGAAATAAAAATAGGCTGAGTGGATTGTATAGGCTTAAAATTTTCATGAAGCTTCTCATAATTAGTGAGCCATTTTTATAGTAGCAATTTTAACAAAATCATCATGACAGAGCTCTCTAAGAATATAAAGGCAAGTTGGACCATTATTTGAATATGCTATTATAATACCTAGGGTTTTCCTAACTCATTGAAGTTAGGAATGGTGCCATACGAGATTGATTTCAATGAGTATTGTGTTGGTAAAATTAAATTGAAATAATAAGAGATTCAATGTGACTAAGTGACCCACCTGCTCAAATTGTGACACTATAATATTCATGTACTGTATTATCCAAGACTTTTCTAATATATTAAAAATCATAAGAATACCAAAAGAAGTGATTTTAATGAATAATGTGACAATGAATGAAAAATGAAATGAATTTTGATAAACATTTTAATAGTAAAATGAAAATCAAACTGATTTTGACTTAATGTGTCTAAGTTTTTTTTCTTATAATGTGATAGTAAAGTGCTAGTGATTGAGTATAAACATAATACCTAAGATTCTTCTAAAACATTAGAGAGAGTAATAGTGACATAAGAAGTTGATTTTAATCAAAAC
Organism: Reutealis trisperma; assembly: GCA_947687605.1. Classification (NCBI taxonomy): domain Eukaryota; kingdom Viridiplantae; phylum Streptophyta; class Magnoliopsida; order Malpighiales; family Euphorbiaceae; genus Reutealis; species Reutealis trisperma. The sequence continues at coordinate 105,290 of CANTUT010001005.1, forward strand.
TACGATAGTAAAATAGAAGTCAATCTTAGTTTGACTTAGTGAGCCTACATGATTTACTTACTTGAATAGGGCTGCTAATAGGCTAGTAAGTATGCATTATAAAGTGAGTAAAATTTATCTATAAATGTTTAGAGTATGTAGTGAAATTAGAAAGTAAAAATATATATGCTAAAGTGAAAGTAAAGAAATGAAAATTTTATTAAGTTACTAACTAAAAAGATTGAAGCAAATAGATTGGTGAAGGGCTTTTAGATTGTCAAGCCCGAGTCCAATAGTGGCCGGTCCATTAGGCCTAAATGGGGGTGGAAATTTGATTTAACCATAATAAATATTAGCTACCTAAGGTGAAAAGGGCAAATGGAGGAGTGAAGACATCATTTTTGACTTATAGCACACAATTGTTTACTAAGTCAAATCAATTACTTGTTCTAATTGAACTTTTACTTTTCCTACATCAAGTCTAAATTCATTCTTACTCTTTCCACACCATCTTCACATATGCTACTTACCATTTATGTGGATGAAATCCTAGCCATCTAGTATGATTAAATCATGGCCCTCCATTTAGATCAAATCATAGCCAATGATGTTAAGTGACTAAATCATCACCATTCATCCTCCATATATAAGCAATATGATGAGCATATTTTTTCACTTTGTGAAACTTAACATAGAAACAAAATTCTAAGAGAAAAACACACCCAAATTCAACCCCATACATAGAAACTCAATTCAAGACTTTTCAAGATAAGAAAACATGCTCATCTCTTTCTTTATGTATTCTAAGCATGGGATTAGTGATTTAGTTGCCAATTTTCTTTATTTCCTCCATCCATATGATTGGCCAAAGGGGAATAAAACTAAAAAATGTTTATTTTGTATGTTCTTTAATTAAATAGGAGATTAGCATGAAAACTTAAGAATAAGCAAATGAAAATAAGCAAAAGAAGTATGTGTGAGGTCTCACCCGAGCACCGGTCCGATCCGCGGAGGAATCAAAATACTCTTCGGGAGAAACTCCACGATTGGAACTCGCTGTGAGTTTAGAAAATTGATTTTTATGATTTGAAAGTTGTAAAAAGGAGTCACCACTTTAATTTATTTATTTTAATTGGAAAAATTGAAGAAAAACCCAAATTGATTGACTACAAAAATGATTTGATTTTATCCCAATGAAAAATGCACTGATCCGCGAGTGACCAAGGAGTGCTCAGGGATCAGGTTTTGGTAATTACACAGATAAGAAAATATATTTTCTTTAGTTCGGCTATAATTGCAAAATAACTCTTAAAAAAAAAGAATTTTATGTATGCATGAACAGGAATATAATGATGAATGAAATATATATATGTATGATGAGATGGAATGATAATTGTAAATAGATAAGCAAAATAGATCTTACTTAATTATTACAATATCAAAATAATTAAATAAAGAGGATTTTTCCTCTAGCCCTTATGGGTACTAGGAAAAGCACACATTCCTTAAATAAACTAATATAAAATCATAAATTAAATATTAATATAAATAAATTAAAATAAAAGAGAAAATATATTAATAAAAAGATTTTGGAGTTGATGCCCTTCAGAATGGCAGCCTGTGTATCCTATTGAATAGGAATCAAACCCCACGCAGTTCTTCCTTCTTGCGAAGGAGGGGTTTAAAAAATGTGTTGGTTTGTTTATTAATTTAATTCTGATTCTTAAATTAATAAATTTTAGATCTTTTCAGTTTTAGACCTAAAGAGAATTCTAGATCTGAATTTAGAATTTTGAAAAATGGAAAAGGGATTATACCTTTGCTTTTCTTGGTTTTCGGATGAATGGAACGAGCCTTGCTCCGGATCTCAACTCCACCTTGAATTCAAAGAGAACTTGGAATTTGGATCTAAAAAGCAACAAGTATGTTAGTATAAAAGAGTATTTCTATTTTTGGAATGTCTGTTTGTGTGTGTCAAATGAGCTTAAAGGAGGCTCTATTTATATAGCTGCCAGGGGGGTTCCAGCGGTACGGACGGCGGCGTGAGCATGTCGCCGACGGTATTGACGACATGATGGACACCTAGGTAGCACGTTAAGCATGCCGCCTTACCGCCGGCACCAATTAACTAGACGGCGACACGGAATGCATGTCGCCCAGACGGCAGCACATCAGGCGTGCTGCCCAGAGCAGCGACGCGCCTCTCCTGCGCTGGCCGACTAATTTGACCTATTTTCTGCTTTTTCATCCCTTTCGAGTCTGTTTTAGCTCTGATTTGAGCTCAGTTTGATCCTGTGGGTTTGTGATTGAAAAGCAGTTGATTAGAAGTGAAAGATTTAGGAAATTTATTTTTTCAACGAGGCGCTGTCCCGTACTCTATAAGGGGCACTGCCCCCTTGACCCTTGCCCGCTAACCGGCTAGCGGGACCACTGTATGTGTAGCGCACTATTCTTAGTAGGTGTCAAGTTGCAGCCGGATCATAAAGGTGCAAATTTGAGGGTTCACAGTATGAAACTCACTTAAGTGCATAGGGTGGTTTGGCTTTTCTTGAAATTAGTATAGGTAATTGTTCTAAGATTTATTTGATGATATCTAAAGTTATTTGAGATGGAAAAAAGTGGTTTGGAAGTGTTAAATTGAATTATGGAGGCTTATTTCAAAACATAAATTTTAAAGGCATAAACCAAGTTGAAAAGGGGACTTTGTGTTCTAATACTTGTTTTTGATGTTTGATAAATCATATGGGCTTTCTATCATGTTAATTACATAATTCGAAGGTCAATTTGAGAATTTGAGAAGAAATTATCGATTTTCCCAAATTTGCCCAAATTTGGAAAATTAGGGTTTCAAAAACTAAAATGATTTAATTGTAATTATTTGATGAGAATTGATTGTCTAAGTGTTAATTTGATGATGTAACAACCCACACTCACTCTAAGAGTTTCCATGATAGTTACTTGAATTTAGAACTATTATGACTAAGTGAGTGCTTTTATGAAAATTCATGTGTTACGTGATTGATGAGTATGTGGCATGTTAGATTATTTCTAATATCTATAATATGAATTATTAATGTGAAATAATTGATTTATATGAAGTGCATATGCATAAAATGATTTATTGCATATAAAGTAAATTTTCATGCACAAAGCGTTTTTAAGCATAAAATAAATTTTATGAGAATTTTTAAATAAATATTTTTGGGGGATTTCAATAAAATAATAAGTAAAATATTTTATTTTTAATTACCTATAATCAGCCTATAAATAAAATTAAAATGCCCAACTCACAAAAGCCCACTACACCAAAACACTTCTAACCTAGCTCATTAATGGCAAACTTGTAATTCGCCCAAAACCCTAAATATATATAGCTAAATTTGGCCAGCCCTATTGTAGCAGCCACCATTTTGTTATTCTTCAAATTTTTTATAGAAAAACTCTCTCAAAAATATTCTCTCAATCGAAATTCATAAGGTGCCTTCAAACCTTGAGATTTTGTGATTGCTTTCATAAGTTTTTCATTCATTTCAATCTATCATTTGATTTTAATGAAACTAACCATGAGAAATCTATTTAGGGCTATATATTTACTATTTTATTGCTGTATAATTCAAGATAGGTGAATTATTTGAAGGAGAACCTTTCAACCGAAAACATAACCCTTTCTTCGCGAATCTTCCAAAGGTGAACTCTAAAACTCAAAATTGGAATTTTCATGCAATTATTCAAGGGGGTTGCCAATTTGTGCATGGATATGTTCTAAATTGATTTTTATTGTGTTTAAATGAAAAATATTGATTTAAATTATATTTCTGTATACTACTGTATTGATCGGAAAGTACAAAAAGCAAGAGAATTCATGATTTTCACCCTAGAAACTAAAATTGGGATTTCATACCTATACTATATGGGGGGTTGCTGATTTATATATATTAGTGTTCTAAAATGATTTTTATTAAGATTACATGAAAAATATTGGTTTAAACCATGTTCTTGCATACTACTATAATGAACGGAAAGTGCAAAAAGTAAGAAAAATCATGTTTTTCCTTGATGGGTACATTCGGCCTACATTGGGAATTTAATCCCAATGTCTATAAATTTTACATGATATGTTTTAATGATTATTGATATGTATACATGAATGATAAAAGATTAAATTGCATATTAGTTGAAGGAGTGACTCTAGACCAAAGACTAGAGGAATTCAACCTACTTAGGATTTCTTAACCTTAACTATTATGTTGTGATCAATATGTATACATGATTAAGTAACATGTGAAATGGGTTTTATGATGGGTTAATAGTGAATTAATGATCTTAAATTGACTATGGGTTGATTATATGATTTAGTCAAGAGAGATAAGCATGACTCTTTAAGGTTACTTATTAAGTTCATATATATGGAAAGTGTTAAGTGTACTAAGTTGAATGTTAAATTGAATTGATATGAAGATGATGATATATTGTGTTTGACTTTAGAAAAGTCATAGTATGAGTTATGATGTGATTTCATGTGAGCCTATGAAGGCTAGGTATACAAGACTTAAAGTCAATATATTATGTGCAAGTGATTAGTGCACTTATAAGTACAACTCCAAGTATATGTGAATGTTATATGTGCATGGGGTAGTTATGGGATAGGATAGCATGATGATTAAGAAAATGTTAATTACTAAATTATAATATTATGTTAGAGCTTGAGGAGTGTTAGAAGTTCAAAGGCTACATCAATTAGGAGCTAAGGAACCACAAGGTGAGTAAATATTATTTTATTATTACGAGTAAAAGTTATCTTGATATGTGAACCTTTGACATTCTTGAAACCTAAGTTCTTTTCTATTTTCAAATACAATTATATGATTTCTTTGCTAAGCTTGGGTTGCCAAAGGATAATTGGTCCAAAACCATTTTATTATCCAATGATAATAAAAAGCCTTTGTGATTATTACCCTAACTTATATTCTTTTTGGAACTACACTATTATTTATATTTTGTTCATTAAATGGAACATCTATTGTTATTGTATTACATGTGATTGCATTCTTCAATGCTATTGTTATATTTGATTGCCATTAGCTCTAGCTATGGTACCTATTAAAGGAATGGTCGAGCCCAATGCAGCGGAAGGAAGGTGGTGAGGTGAAATTTCAAACATTTTAAAATTTCACTTCACCCAATTTTGGTCCAAAATCCATTCAAGCAATCAATTAATTTGTGTGTAATATAGATATGCATATAAAGAAGAAGGAAGAGTAATCATATTACCTCTTGTAGGTTCCTTCTTTCTTTATCAAAGAGCTCCCCAAGTGTGAAGCCTTTAGATCATCCACACTTAGCTCACCTTCAAGTTTCCTCTCTTGATTGCCCAATTTTATTCAAGATTTCCTTTAAATATCTTTAAGAACTTTAAGGTTTCTCTTTGGTTTGTTTTGGACTAAGCATATTTTCAATTTGCAAGTATTTTTTCTTTCATAAAGAACAAAGAAGAGAATTGAAGATTAATAGAAAATTGAAGAAACATTTTCTTCTTTTTCTTTCTCTCTCAACTTCTCTCTCTAAGAATGCTTCAAATCTAAAAATGATGTTCACTTCTTATTGCAACATAAAAACTTGAAGCTTTTATATTGTTTGCAAGACTTAACTCTTAAGTCTTCATATAGACTTAAATGCCTTTACATTTTCTTTTAGCTCACCATTTGGTGAAAGGGGCAAAATTGACTTTGCTTCTTCAAATGGTGAAATGACCATCATATACTGTACGGGTAAAATGGACATTTCCACTAGCCAAAAGATGTAATTATAATTTTGACCTTAGTAGAAAATTCTCTAATCCCTAAACCTATCACATGGGCTCGTGAATAGTGAATTTTCTCTAACCCCTAAATTGCCTCTTAACCATATCACATATGGACTTAGGCTACATCTCATATGTTAAGCGATTTGACTAAGCTTAAAATTAAGTCTTTCATTTAGTCCAAATCAATTTTCAATTTAATCTTATTCATTTGCATCATATACAAATTAAGATTTAATTGAATAGAACCGTTCATAGATTAAACATTAGGACATGCTAGGGTCCTTATAAATTTAATTACATGTTTAATCATTTTACCAATAATCAATTAATTAAACTTAATTAATTATTGTGGTAAACCTTTTACATTTGGAAGGTGATCACTATTGGGTGTGTGACTTTCTAGGTTTATGTCTAATTAGCAATGGGAATGAGAAAACACTTTTCTCTACTAATGTGAAATCCCCACTTCACACTTAGTCCTATAAGTTGTGAGGGATAGCTAGCATTCCACATCACGACTACCTAATCAGAAATGAATGTTTATAATTGAGAACTTTACACATCACATGGACCATTGATCATAAATTATCATACACTAGAATCCCTTCATTAAAGAACCCAATCTCGGTTAGGGTAATGGTTTATGTCAAATCCTAATGTGCCTCGATTTTATGTCCTTATCTCAGTTTTAATTCTTGATGAGATTAGTGAATCTATCTATCTTGGTCAGGAGCTTTAGTTATCAAGAATAACTAGATAGCATAGGATTTTAACCTCATTTACTCCAGTTAATGAATTCTATATTGGCGATCACTTATCTCCATACATAACAAATTAGAACTATCACATGCCATATATCCGTACATGAATAGTATGTCTATATAAGCAGTAATAAATCCTAACCACCTATGTATGAGATATAGTATCTCTTAAGTCAAAAGATTGTATGCACTATTATGACCTAGATGATAAATAATTGACAAGTAGTAAAACCCCATATTATTTTCATCTAACGTCACAGTTTGACTATTCATTCTATGAATATCCACGTGTTTGTATTGACATTGCATGTCAAGTAGCATGAGACTCATTGCCTCTGTAATCATTCGTATCATATACTGATTATAGAAAACAAACAGAGGTGATGGTTTTCCGAAATTAATAATGCTTAGTCATTAATCATATGACTATGAACATATTTAAAATATTTGTACAAGAGTGATCTGTCTCTCATATTCTCACCACTTGAGAATAGATCCTCTTACAATACTTAAGGACTATATTCAATATTCAATAATATGAAACCCTTTTCACATTATGAATATATTATCGTGCCATTGGGAATTAAAATCTATTATTACATAACTATTATATGGCTCCTAGGGCACATACTGCTATCAATCTCCCACTTGCACTAGAGCCATTATGCTTAGTATAAAAAACTCATCTTCTCAAGATGAAGTTTAACTTTCACTAACTGTTGACTTTAGTCAACGGATTAACCAAGTTAAGGGTTGACGCTATTTTCTGCAAGGCTAGAATGCCCTATTCCAATAATTAATTTGATAATATCTTAATGCCTTTTGAAATATTATGGATTTTAGTGTGAGACTTGAGTTCCCTTACCATAAGCTAAGGTTCCATTATTATCACAGTAGAGAGATACTCGTGATGTACTGGAGAAACTCTTAAAACAGTTCATAATTGCTGAATCCAAAATAATTTCTTGTTTGCAACATCTTATGTAGCAAAATTGGCTTCCATAATGAAGTTTGTAATAATAATTTGCTTAGAACTTTTCTAGCAAATTATGTCTTCATCACAGATAACAACAATCCCAATGATAGACCTTCTATCATTAATGTAGTAGCATTCTTCATTTGTCAATATTAAATCTTAAATACTTTTCAAGTATTTTATAATAATTTTCATTTTATTTTGAATAATTTAATCCTAGATAGGATTAAATTTGTTAGTCATCCTAACAACATTCTCAATGTCGGACTCATAATACAACTCTTGTATAATTTAGATTTTCTATAATCATACTATAAGAAATCCATGCCATACTTTCTTTGGGTATCTAGGGAATCAACCCTCAAAAAATAGATATTAAAATTATAGGAAATAAAACTTTTGGAATTAGTATGTTGAACTTTTCAACATCTTTTCCAAATATTGACTTAGACATATTAACATTCTCTTCAATCTATCTCTATAGATATGAATTAACAAGAATGAAAAATATTTATCTCAAGTCTAAATGAAGAAAGTAATGGTAAAACCATTCTACAAATGCATATATATTAATACTTTTACAAACTAATGTATTATCCATGTACAAAACTTGAAAGTGAGGATACTCCCACTATCCTTTTGTACAGTAAGGACTCATCTTGCGATGATATAACTCATTAAGGTTTTGCATACTTGGAAATTTCTTTAAGACTCTAAGCCTTTAGATTCATTCCATGATTATGTTTTCTTTTCTAGAGAAAGAAAACAAGTGTTGACATCTATATGTCAAACTTATAATCATTATGCATTGCTATATCGCATATAGCTATAATAGAATCATCTTATAATTTGCTTCATCATGAACGTACAACTTTTGCGCATTCATATAAAGTAAATTATATTTTTCTTAAGATTAGATATTTTACTATCTCATGATTTACTTCATCATGAATATATAACTATTGTGTATTCATATAAAGAAATCATATCTTATAGAAAAATAGATATTCTACTAAACCTTTAGCAGCTTATGAGGATGATGACCTAGAAAGATATGACCCCACTCTAAGATAAGGGCGTAGAAGATAATATCACTTTAGAGAATGAGCAAGCTAATGAGGAAGAATGACTTTGAAGACACGAGACAAGAAAAATTGAATAAAGATGATTTGACAAACTTTGAATGATACAAAGGAAGATAACTAGGATAAGCTCTCTCTCTCTCTCATTTTTTTTTTAGCTCTAACTTTTGCCTAAGCTGCCCTTTCGGGTTTTCAGCTTAGCAAGCTTGGATTAATGAAATTTGGGAGAAAACATTCCACCATGATTTACTGCTTTTCTTCATTTTGAGGGGCTCTAAACTTTAAATTTTGGGTTTGACAAACTTGTTGCCCCTTGTTAAGGTGTATCGTTTGATTTTATGCTTTAACTATTTGATGAGAGGTCTATTTCTTGACCTACTTTGGTTAGGAAATGGCAAAGCAATTGTTGATGGCACCTCAATTCCCAATATGTGTTAACTATGGTGGATTTAATTGACTATTCATTTCTCTTTTCCTCTTTGTCCCTTTTTTTTTTAAAGCTCATCCATGTTTAAAACAAGAAAGACAAGTGTCGAAATAATTAAAAAGATGTGAATGTTTTATTATAATGGAAAATTTTGTTGTAAGATAACAAAAAGGAATTGACATGATTGATGAAAAATACATGAAAAGAAAAATAAAATGACAGACACAAACTTGAATTTATACTCAAACTTTGAGAGTTAGGACTTAGACTCAAACTCATACTTAGATTTCAATCTCAGATAGGTTAGATTAACTGAACTTGAACTCTTCCATGTCATGCCACTTGGAGTTGAGGTAAGGTAAGGTTGAATTGGGTTCGGGTTCTTCATCACTTTTCAGGTTGGTGGTGAGGAATTTAGGATGAAATGATGCACTTTGGATGCAATCTTCAACATTTGATGCAGTTGTAATCAAAGCTTTGAAAGTGGGTAGGTATTGGGTTAATAAGTGGTCTCGATAGTTCGAAAGTAGGTTCTTGACAAGGATGTCCACTTGTTCTTACTCTATTGGTTTGGTTACCATTTGAGCAGCTTTAGCCCTCCACCTTGTAAGGAACATGGAGAAGGACTCCTCTGGAAGCTGCTTGGTAGTTTCCAAATCATGCCTAGTGACATCCACTTCACTGTTATAATGGTATTGTTCAACAAAGGCACAATAGATATCATCCCATGTCATTTTCTTACTCTTGTCTAGTGAAAGAAATCATTTCCTAGTAACACCAGTTAGTGATTGTTGGAATAGTTGAGCAAGGAGCTCATCGCTAACTCCTAAAGGTTTCATTTCCCTCACATATATCTTCAGACGGGTCTTGGGGTAAGTGGTTCCATCAAATCTCTCTAGTTTAGGCATTTTGAATTTAGGAGGAAGCTTGGCACCAAGAAATAAGGTTAAATTGTCCACATCAATTAAATCATTATAGTGCTTTAGGGATTTCATGGTTCTTTCCATGGCTTTAAGTTTCTCTATAAGCAATCTGGTGTCTGGATAAGAGAAAAATTCCCCACCTTGGTTTAGATACGAGTTGGTTTGGCTCGAATTTGGGTTAGGATTAGTCAAGTTCAAGATAAGGTTTGGGTTAGGATGGCTAAGGGTGGCTTGGTTAATCATAGCTAGAACTTCCTCAATGATGAATTGCCTTTGTTTCTCGAATTAGGCTTGCTGAGCAGCTAGGATAGCCTGAAAATGCTCTTTTTACTTCTTAAGGAGTCTGGTCATAAGTGTGGTCAAGAGAGCCATGTCAAGTGGGTTGGCCATTGGTACCTTCAAACCAAAGCCATAAGGTAAGTGATGGGTATGGAATAGAAAAGGTGATGAGGGTATAGGCATGCAAATCCTAAGAGAAAAGGCTTACCTATTGTATCATGAACCAACCATTTTTTGGGCTTAAGATGAGATGGGGCAAATGTTTTGGGTTTTGGGTAGTGGATAGGACCAAGGGTATTGGGTTTAAGGTAGCATGCTGGGCCAAATTTGTTGGGTTTAAAGGTAACAAGTTGGTTGTGAAAGGTGATGGACCATGGGTGTTGGGCTTAATGATAATGTGTATGATTTTGAGCAAGGGATAGGATTAAGATGATGGTTTTGGCATGGAGAACTTAATGTGTCTAGTTTTGGACAAGGATGGGGGCTATAGGCTAGGCTTATAGTCAAGTAGCAGGGTTTTTAGGGTTAGATATGGGTCTTAATATTGTGGGTTTATGGCTTAAGGTCCAAAGGTTAAAGGTGGTTTAGGTTTACATTTAAGGTGTGAGGTTTGGGTGTTTGGTGTTTAAGATAAGACTAGGGCAAGGTGTTTAGGTAAGACTAGGGTGAGGTGTTTAAGGTTAAAGGTCAGGGTGATGGTTTTAGGTTTGTAGGGGCGAAGGTGTTTGAATGGAGGTTAGGGTGAGGTGTTAAGGATTATGGTGTTTAGGCCAAAGGTTTAGGGTGATGGTATAAGGGTATTTGGATAGGGTGATGGGATATAGGTGAAAGTGTTTATGGGGGAGATGTTTGGATGGAGGTTAAGAATGTTTGAGCCTTCTTCGGTTCAAGGTTTGACCTAGACTTAAGAAGAATGCATGTTTTGTTATACAATATGGATGCATGATATGCATGAGGAAAACATTTCATGATAATGCAAAGATGTAAAGTTTTAGTTATGGGACATACAATATAAGTTTAAGATCTAAGTTCATTACATGAAAGGGTAAGGGTGGCTCGATTTTAGGTACCTGTCACACTAGAGCAGCAATACACCTAACCACATGTGAGTCAAGGAGCCTCGCGTGGGTCCAATAGTACTTATATACTCGTCACACCTTTGAAAGGATCAAAGGATTTGTTGCAGGGTGGATGATTTCACTATCAGCGAATAGAACCAAGGAGGGTTACCTACTTGATGTTACTCACTGCCCATTGTTTTCCTAGAACTAGGTTAAATGGCAAAGAGCCTATGCAAGTGATGTATGCAAAATCACAATCATATTAAAAGGCCAAACTCTTTTTAAACTAATTAGTAATCCACTTATTTTTTTCCTTTTATTAAAAGAAAGTTAGTTACTAGTGGAGTTGCCTTTGCAGTTGCCGCAGAGGCTTTTGCTGCACCATAGAGGTCTTTGCGGCATTATTGTAGAGGCCTTCACTATTTTGCAGAGGCTTTTGTGGCAATGCCGAACAACTCTATGGTTACGGGCCTGTTTTAGCCCATTTCGGCAATTTTGGCCCGTTCTTCTCATCTGTTTTTTACGATTCTAGTTGCATTGTACTCGTTACTTAGTCCCAGATGATTTGAAAGGGTTTAAATGCCAAAAGGAAATATTTTGATTTTTTCCATTTTGAGTGTTTTCAGCTTCTAAAGGTTTGTTTATTGAGCACAAGTGCTTCTAAGGTTTAAACACATACTAGAAGGTGCAAAATTAAGGGTTCATAGGAGGCAAGGTGATGGCTCAAGTAATCTACTCCACTTCGGGAATTTCCTTGTCCATGTTTATTAACATACTATGATTGAAGAGTCTTTTTAGATGCTCCAGGAGTTTCATTTTTGGAATATTATTTATTTGATAATTTATTTAGAGTCTTAAATATTCTTTTCATATGAATTGCATCTAAGAGTATTCTCTTAAAATTATGCTTCCACTGGTTAAAGTTTTCCTTATTATTAGATAATTAAGTTAATGCATGACGTTTTGATAAGATCCTAGGCAATGCTATTTTGTACATGAGTGGGTTTTATGGGTGTGGGTGACCTTATGTCTCCCTATGTTAAAGGATCGTCATATCTCTAAAATTAGGATGTGACAAAGTTGGTATCAAAGTTGTAGTTTTTAAGTCTAATTTAGACTTGTTTGTTTATTGGGTTGATTAAGTATAATCTTAGAGCATAGGAATTTTTCTGTCATGTCACTTGTAGTCTATCACTAATATAGTTATGCAAAATCCTAATAAGCTATAATACTCCTTGTTATTGTTTGTGTGCCTTATGATTCTTTTATTAGATGACCAAGAAGATTACCCTTGCTAGAGGGCCCTGACCTAGAGCACCTCGCATGACATGCAAAAGGACTTGGTTAGAGATGTTCAAGAAGGCTGTGCCTGTGATCCACCTCAAGAAAAAGAAGACTCTTAATAAGGAGGACCCTATAGATTGTCTAGGTTATAACTGGATTCAGTGTAAGATGCAGAGGTTCAAAAAAGACTGCTCGAACTTGATGAAGGAAAATCAACATTTGTGGTCCCTAGTGCATGCTATAAGAGTGGACGTGGAATAGATTAAGGACAAAGATGTTGAACAGATGAGAGAATATGCACCTAATGTTCTTTTTGATAAGGGGCATAGTTGAAACTTGAGCTAGTAGTTGGTAACTATTAGCCTAGTGATGTAGGGCTTATATGATATGAATGATATTATTTGACTACTTAGCTACTTGGGTTGGATTTGATTCCTTCTATTGCCTATGAGATGGTTGACTTTTATATGATAGGTGAGTTCTTTATGCCATAAGTTATATGTTATGTGATTATGATATATGATATATGATATATGCTAGGATATGTGATTTGTGACATGTGCCTTGTGATGTGATATGATGAGTACTTATGTTAAATGTAGGGTAAGTAGGATAAATTGATAATGGGGTTAAGTGGATTAGCAAGAGAAGTTGACTAAGTTTTGACCCAAACTAGATTAATGATTGATATGTATAATGTTATGTTGTATGAAATACTTACATGTGATAATGGTGTGATATATGAATTATATGGAATTATTAAATGATAATTGTGATTGATGCCATAAGAAGAGAAATGATGTTTAGTAATGATCAGTATGAGAATGAAATAAATTAGTTACATCATATATATACATAAGTATGCGATATGAATTGAGTGAAATATTAAGAAATTTGTGGCTTAGATGTTACCATATAGACTAGAATAATAAGAAAGGTAGGGAATTCTTTGTCACTTATGTAAATATCAAGTATAGTCAAAGGAAGAATATTAATCTAGTATGATTTAAAAGAAGAAGGTATCATTCCCATTCAAACTTCTAGTGCAAGATGCTTGATTGATTCTGGTGCTACGCATTCATTTGTATCTCTATGTTTTGTTAAGAGTCTTGGTAAAATAAGGAATTAATCCATAAACCCTTAGTAGTGTCAACTCCTTGGGAAAGGTAGTGGAAGTGAAGTATATATTCAAGGACTATGGAGTAGACATTAATGGATGAAAACTTCCTGTTAAATTGCTAGAACTTTAGGTATTAGAATTTGATGTAATCCTAGGAATGGATTAGCTATATGGGCATAGAGGTCATATAGACTATAGACAAAAGTTAGTAGAGTTTCGACCTGAGGATGGGGAAAAGTTTATGTATCTAGCAGATAGGAATAAGAACCCTTCGAATGTGATATTAGCTTTGGGGGTGAGAAGGATGGTAAGGAAAGGGTGCCAAGCATACCTAACTCATGTAGTCAATACTAGCAAAGAGGCCATTGTTCATGGCAAGAGCACACCAGTGGTGGAATTCATGGACGTCTTTCTAGAAGATCTACTTGGAATACCATTGGACTGTGAGATTGAGTTCAACATCGAACTGCTCTTTGGTACACTGTCTATATTGATTCCGCCATATCATATGGCATCGGCAGAGTTGAAAGAATTAAAGATGCAACTACATGACCTACTCAATAAGGGTTTTATCCAAACAAGTAGTTCACCATGGGTGCTCTAGTGCTGTTTGTTAAGAAGAAGGATGGCTCGTTCCGTATGTCTATCAATTATCGCTAGCTCAACAAAGTCAATGTGAAGAATAAGTATCCCTTGCCAAAGATAGATGATGTTTTTGATCAACTGCAAGAAGTTGGCTACTTCTCTAAAATTGACTTGAGGTCCAGCTACCATCAACTAAAAATCCATAAAGAAGACATCTATAAGACTACCTTTCATACAAGATATAGTCATTATGAGTTCATAGTTCTACCATTCGGTTTGATGAATGCTCCTGCTGCTTTCATGGACTTAATAAACTGAGTATTCAGACCATTTCTTGACAAATTCATGATCATTTTCATTAACGACATCCTGATTTACTCTAAGAGTAAAGAAGAGCATGAGGAGCATTTGAGGATCATGTTGCAGATGCTACGTGATCACCAGCTTTACTTAAAGCTATCTAAATGTGAATTTTGGATAGAGTTTGTCAATTTTCTTAGGCATATGGTAAGTAAAGAAGGAATCCAAGTTGATCTTAAGAAAGTTGAAGTGGTAGCCAATTGATCATGACCTACAACAGTTTCTGAAGTTTGGAGTTTCTTGGATATGGCTAGCTATTATCATAGATTTGTACAGGAATTCTCTAAGATAGCATCTCTATTGATGAAGTTAACAAGAAAATAAGTTAAGTGTAGTTAGGAAGAGTCCTATGAGGAGAGCTTCCAAAAGCTCAAGAAGTGCTTGATATCAGCTTTGGTTTTGGCTTTACTTAAAGCTGAGGAAGGGTTCATAGTCTACTAGGATGCCTCAAGGATAAGGCTTAGATGTTTCTTGATGTAAAATGGTAAAGTCATCGCCTATGGATCACAGTAACTCAAGAAGCATGAAGTGAATTACCCTACTCATGACTTGGAATTGGCTACAATAGTGTTTGGTCTTAAGATCTGGAGACACTACATGTGTGGGATGAAGTGTGAGATCTATATGGATCATAAGAGGCTACAGTACATCTTGAGCCAAAGAGACCACAACCTAAGGCATAGGAGATGGGTCAAACTATTGACGGACTATGATTGCTAGATTCTCTACCATCCTGGAAAGCCAAACATGGTGGTGGATGCCTTCAGCTAAAAATCAATGGGAAGCCTAGCCCATATAACCATGTGAAAGAGGCCAATCGTAAAGGAGTTAAAAGGATTGTTTAGTCAGGGCTTGAGGGTAGAAATTGGGGAATCGCGAGCTTTAGTGGCTCATTTTCAAGTAAAGTCAAATCTTATGGAAGAGATAAAGACTTTATAATATAAGGACACACACATGGTTAAGTTAAAGGATCAGACTAAGAAAGGAAAGAACCACAAATTTGAAGTGGTCGATGGGATTCTAAAGTGTGGGAAGGGAGTATGTGTGCTTGATGTCAATGGACTAAGGGAGAGGATACTAAAGGAAGCACATCAGACACCTTATTGTGCTCATCCTGGAACTACCAAGATGTATCATGATGTGAGAGCTAACTATTGGTGGCTTGGACTAAAGAAGGATGCGGCTAAGTTTGTGGCTAAGTTTTTTGCATCATGCCTAACTTGCCAACAACTCAAGTATGAGCATCAATGACCCTTCGGACTACTGTAAGAGATTAAGCTACCTGAGTGGAAGTGGAAGTGCATCACAATGGACTTCGTTGTGGGGTTACCTATAACCTCCAAAGGTTATGACTTTGTATGGGTCATAGTGCACCAACTAACAAAATCTGCTCCTGTTTTGGAAATTAAGACCACGTACTCTACAGCTTAGTATGTGCAACTATACATTAACAAGATCATGAAAATGCATGGAGTACCAATTTTTATCATCTCGAATTGAGGCACTCAATTCACTTTGAGATTCTGGCAAAAGTTGCAAGAAGTGTTGGGAATGCAATTGGACTTCAATACCACATTCCATCCCTAGACAAATAGACAATCAAAAAGGATAATCTAGGACACTTGAAGACATGTTAAGAATGTGTGTATTGGATTTTAGTGGTAGCTAGGATAATTACCTACCTTTGATTGAGTTTGCTTACAACAACAGCTATCATTTGTCTATCAGCATGGCACCATACGAAGCATTGTATGGGAGGAAATGTTGTTCTCTAGTTTGTTAGGTTAAGCCAGGAAACAAGTATATGGAGATGCAAAAAATGCTTAAGGAGACTATCGAGAAGGTACCTTTGATGTAAGATAGGCTAAAGACGGTCTTTAATTGACAAAAGAGCTATACAAGCCCCAAGAGAAAGGACGTTCATTTTGCCATGGGAGATTCATCTTCTTAAAGGTCTCCCTAATGAAAGGTGTCATGAGATTTGGTAAGAGAGGAAAGTTATCGCCTCACTTCATTGTCCTTTTGAAATCTTGGATAAGGTTTGGGAAGTGTCTTATAGTCTTGCCTTACCCCTAACTATAGCTTATGTGCACTTAATTTTCCACATCTCGATGTTAAAGAAATATGTGTCGGATCCATCCCATGTTCTATTACCACTTGACATCACAATAGATGAGTAATTATCTTATGAATAACTACCAATAGCCATAGTGGATTGACAAATGAAAAGGTTAAGGAACAAGGAGATACCCATGATGAAGGTTCAATGGTGAAATCATGGAATAAACGAGTGTACTTGGGAAGCCGAGGAGGAGATGCGGTAAAAGCATCCTCAGCTTTTTGAGAGCATATAAGTAAGTATTTAAATTTGAGGACAAATTTCTTTTAAGGGGGGGGGGGGGGGGGGGGAGAATGTAACAACTCACACCTACCCTAAGGGTTTCCATGACACTTACTTGAATTTAGAACTATTATGACTAAGTGAGTGCTTTTATGAAAATTCATGTGTTACGTGATTGATGAGTATATGGCATGTTAGATTAGTTCTAATATACATAATATGAATTATTGCTATGAAATAATTGATTTATGTGAAGTGCATATGCATAAAATGATTTACTGCACATAAAGTGAATTTTCATGCACAAAGTAATTTTTAAGCATAAAATAAATTTTATGAGTATTTTTAAAATATTTTTAAATAAATACTTTTGGGGGGATTTCAATGAAAATAATAAGTAAAATATTTTATTTTTAATTACCTATAATCAGCCCATAAATAAAATTAAAAGGCCCAACTCATAAAAGCCCACTACACCAAAACACTCATAACCTAGCTCATTTATGGAAAACTTATAATTTTGCCAAAACGCTAAATATATATAGCTAAATTCAGCCTGACCTATTGTAGCAGCCACCATTCTGTTATTCTTTAGAATTTTAATAGAAAAACTCTCTCAAAAATATTCTCTTAACTAAAATTCATAAGGTGCCTTCAAACCTTGTGATTTTGTGATCATTTTCATAAGTTTTTCATTCCTTTCAATCTATTACTTGATTTTTATGAAACTAACCATGAGAAATCTATTTGGGGCTGTATATTTACTATTTTATTGTTGTATAATTTGGGCTAGGTGAATTATTTGAAGGAGAAACTGATTTTCAACTGAAAACACAACCCTTTCTTTGCAAATCTTCCAAACGTGAACCCTAAAACTAAAAATTGGCATTTTCATGCAATTATTCAAGGGGGCTACTAATTTGTGCAATGATGTGTTCTAAATTGATTTTTGTTGTGTTTAGATAAAAAATATTGATTTAAATCATATTTTTGTATATTACTATAATGATCAGAAAGTACGAAAAGCAAGAGAATTCATGATTTTCACCTTGGAACTTTAAATTGGGATTTTAATACCTATACTCTATGAGGGGCTGCTGATTTATATATATTGGTGATCCAAAATGATTTTTGTTAAGATTACATGAAAAATATTAGTTTAAACCATGTTCTTGCATATTACTGTAATGAACGAAAAGTAAAAAAAGTAAAAAAAATTCATTGTTTTTCCTTGATAAGTACATTTGGCCTACATTGGGAACTTAATCCCAATATCTATAATTTTTGTATGATATATTTTAATAATTATTGACATGTATACATGAATGATAAATGATTAAATTGCAGGTTAGTTGAATGAGTGACTCTAGACCAAAGATTAGTGGAATTCGGCCTACCTAGGATTTCCTAACCTTAACTATTATGTTGTGACCAATCTGTGTACATGATTATGTAACATGTGAAATCAGTTTTATGATGGGTTAATAGTGAATTAATGATCTTAAATTGACTATGAGATTGATTGCATGATTTGGTCAAGAGAGATAGGCATGACTCTTTAAGGTTACTTGTTAAGTTCATATATATGGAAAGTGTTAAGTGTACTAAGTTGAATGTTAAATTGAATTGATATTAAGATCATTATATATTGTGTTTGACTTTAGAAAGTCATAGTATGAGTTATGATGTGATTTCATGTGAGCCTATAAAGGCTAAGTATATAATACTTAAAGTCAATATGTTATGTGTAAGTGATGAGTGCACTTTTAAGTGCAACTTTAAGTATATGTGAATGTTATATATGCATGGAGTAGTTATGGGATAGGATAGCATGATGATTAAGCAAATGCTAAGTAATGAATTATAATGTTATGTTGGAGCTTAAGGAGTATTAGAAGTTTAAGGGCTATAACAATTAGGAGCTAAGGAACCATTAGGTGAGTAAACATCATGTTATTGTTACAAGTACAAGCTATCTTGATATGTAAACATTTGACATTCTTAAAACCTATGTTCTTTTCTATTTTCAAATACAATTATATAATTTCTTTGCTAAGCTTGGGTTGCCAAAAGATAATTGGTCCAAAACCATTTTGATTATCCAATGATAATAAAGAGCCTTTGCAATTATTACCCTAACTTATATTCTTTATCGAACTACACTGTTATTTGTCTTTTGTTCATTAAATGGAACATCTATTGTTATTGTATTATATGTGATTGCATTCTTCAATGCTGTTGTTATATTTGATTGCTATTAGCTCTAGCTATGGTACCTACAAACCTTTTATGTAGAAATCCTTATGCCGATACGGGTAATCATCGAAACTTGTGCACATCATCTTAATCCAATGGATAGAGGTAGTGTATCTACCTCAACAAGAAAGGGTAGTTCTATTCATGGAGCTTGATTAGTTTCACACTTTTCTAAGTGTTTAGACTTGGAATTCAGTTTGATGCTACCTCTCCTGTATGTGTTCGATGAATATGGCAATAGCCATCACTCTCTACGTGTAATGTGTAATTTTTTGCAAACCTTGTTAAATTGCGAACTTTGAACCATAAGCTATGAATCATGAATTGTAAATCATGAACTATGAGCTATAAGCTATGAGCCCTTTCTAAGGGATATGTGTTATTGTATAAGCTATATTGTTTACTCATTAAGATCATCTATCTCACCCCTCTTCTTTGTGTGGTTCCAAGTGAGCATTATGAGGAGGCAAGGTGATGGCTCAAGCAATCTACTCCATTTAGGGAATTTCCTTATCCATGTTTATTAGCATACTATGATTGAAGAGTCTTTTTAGATGCTTCGGGAGTTTCATTTTTAGAATATTATTTATTTGATAATTTATTTGGAGTCTTAAATATTCTTTTCATATGGATTATATCTAAAAGTATTTTCTTTAAATTATGCTTTCGGTGATTAAAGTTTTCCTTATTATTGGATAATTAAGTTAATGAATGAGGTTTTGGTAAGATCCTAGGCAATGTTATTTGTACATGAGTGGGTTCTATGGGTGTGGGTGACCTTATGTCTCCTCATGTTCTAGGACCATCATATCTCTAAAATTGGGATGTAATAGATGAATCTATGATCAATTTGAAGATTGAATGAGGAATTGATGGTTTTTCCCAAATTCTAGGGTTTTGAGACAAATTAGGGATTTTGAGATGTAAGCTTGATGTTATGCAATTGATTGGTAAATTGAGTTTAGAAATGGTGTATTTTAATATTAATGAGGTCAATTGTGAAATGCAATTGATGGAAGTAATTTTTCCAAATTTAATGGATTTTATCAAGTTAGGACCATAAAGTTTAAAGATAAGACCATGGAAGATTAGGAAATTATTAGATTTGGTTGTAGTTGAATAATATGAATATAAATTGTGGAAATTGAAAAGAAAGGAATTAAAATTCCATAATAAAGTACTTGGCCACTTGATGGAGTGACTAATAAAGATATTAAAAGTTTGTAATATGTATGTACATGATATTGTTTGTCTATCTTGACCCTAAATTAATAAGTTAGTACAATAATAGACAAGTTAAGAAAGTGTTAATAAAGCTAAGTTAGATTTAAATTAATGATATAATAAGGTAGTGATTAATGTATAACTAAAATGCATAATTATAGAATCTAAGGACAAGGGTAAGGACATTGTCTAAAAGTACGAGGAGCACTACTAGCTCCTCAATCAAATGTTAATAAAAGCAAATGATTTCAAGTTGAGTACTTAATAATATGATATGATTTGTGCCATACTTATGAGCAACCATTGTTTAAACTAGCACTCATTGAAATGCACCTTAAATTGATATTGAACATGAGTTACCCTATTGATTATTGAGCAATTGAATACATTAATTTTATTATATGGCATTCGGCCATTGTGAGCCCATTTGCATTGATTCCATATTGTGATTAATGATGAGAACCATTTGTATACCATTATATTTTCCATTGAATTCATATTATAAATCTTATATGTGTCCTTTTATTGATACCTATTGTCAAGCGGAAATCCACTATGATGTGGGATAATACATTAGATCTCATGCACTTGGTATAAGACTATGAGTAGGATGAGAGTACTCAACCCTCATTAACCTTAATCATAAGACCCAATCAGTTTTATGTAATGTGATATTTATGTGTGAGCAAAGCTTAGACCACCACTCTGGGAAGCATACTGGTTCCAAGAATTTATTATTTTTGCTAAAGATGTTATTCCTATCTTAAATAAAAAAAATTGATTCATAATGACAATTTTGATAATATCACTTTATTATCGTAATGAGCCTACCTTAATAATGACTCATTTACTCACCTTATATTATACTATTATGTACTCACTAAGCTAGTCTTATTCTTTTAGTGGTTAACATTTTTCAAGTCAAGTAGATAGGCTAGCAAGGTAAATTTCAAGTTACATTCTTCTGCTTAGGGTTGTTTTGCTATTTTGAAATCTTGAGATTTTGGCTTCATAATGGATATGTAATTGAAGGTGTATATTTTAGAGCTCTATTATCCTTGAATAATTTGGTATTGTAATATTAAAGGCTTTTATAATATCATGGACTATAAAGTATTCGATAAACTTGGGTGGCATACCGATATTTACTATATGAATGATGATAATGTTATTGAAAATCAAAATCTAAATGCATAAGGAAACCAAAATGTTACATGAAAGATAATGGTCAAATGCTAAAGTAATGCAGGTTATGATTCTAGGATATGAAATTGGTAATAGAAATGATAATTAAATAAATGGTTAAATGGGTTTTATGGGTCTAGGTGGCTTTATGTCTCCTTATATCATAGGACCATATGTCCTAGGACCATCGAGGCTTAAAAAGTGGGTCTTAATAGAGTTGATGTCAGAATAAAGGTTTAAGTCTAGTTAGATTTTAATAAGTTATGCAAGTCGTAGTGCCAAACTAAAACCATGGAGCATAGGTGTCACATTCCATTTTTAGAGATATGATGGTCCTAGAACATGGGGAGACATAAGGTCACCCATGCCCATAGAACCCATTCATACATATACAAATATAGCCTAGGATCATATGAACCTCATACATTAACTTAATAATCCATTTATAAGAAAAAAAAAACCTTAAGTTGCCAAATACTAGTAAAAATATACTTTAAATACAATCCATAATAAAAGAATTACTTAAGACTCAAAAGGAATTATCAAATGAAAAATATTTCAAAATAAAACTCCTAAAATAAGAATTCCTAAAGCATCTAGAGACTCATCATAACTTAACTTAGTAATAATCTTTAACAAGGAAATTTTCCAAGCGAAGTAGGTTGCTTGAGCAATCACCTTACCTCCTCATAATGCTCACCTGAAACCACACAAGGAAAAGGGGTGAGATAGATGATCTTAAGCAATAAAACTTATAAAATAACACATGTCTCTTTATAAAGGTTCACAGTTTATAAATCATGGTTTGCACATGAGCAAGGTTCATAGAAATCAACTTATAACTTGTAAACTTGTAACGA
The DNA here is from genome assembly GCA_947687605.1 of Reutealis trisperma. Taxonomy (NCBI): domain Eukaryota; kingdom Viridiplantae; phylum Streptophyta; class Magnoliopsida; order Malpighiales; family Euphorbiaceae; genus Reutealis; species Reutealis trisperma. Next base: position 127,796 of record CANTUT010001005.1, read on the forward strand.
GTGACAGCTTATTAGCTCATTCACTCAAGGGAGAGGTGGCAATATACCAAATTCCAACTCACAACTTGTAACATGTAAACGGTCATGAAATTGGTAAGGCTCCATGGCTAGAACTGCCCCATTTAGTTGAGGTGGATACATTACCCCTATCCATCATGTTATGACCATGTGCACAGGTACCGATGATTACTCGCATCGACATGAGGATTTCTAGATAAAGGATTCATGGGTACCATAGCTAGAGCTAATGGTAATTACTTATAACAATGGTACTTAAGAAAGTAATAACATGTAACATAATAGCAATAACAGTTTAACTTGTTGAAAAAAAGATAAATCACAATGTGGTTCTAGAAAGAATATAAGGTAAGGCAACATTATAAAGGTTCTTTCTTATCATTTAATAAACATTTATAGTTTTGGACCAATTGTCCTTTGGTAACCCAAGCTTAACAAAGAAATCATATAATTATAATTTAGGATAGAAAGGAACTTGGGTTTCAAGAATCTTAAAGGTTCATATAACTTGATAACTTGTACTTGTAACATGAGTATAATGTTTACTTACCTTGTGGTTCCTTTATTCCTAGTACTTATAGTCCCTTTGAACTTCTACTACTCCTTAAAATCTAACATAATATTTAATTCAATACTTAGTATTTATTTAACATCATGCTATCCTATCCTATAACTATCCCATGCATAGATAACACTCACATGTACTTGGAATTGCACTTAGAAATGCACTCATCACTTGCACATAACATGTTGACTTTTGAAGTCTTGTTTCCTTTGCCTTTATGGGCCCATATGAAAACACATAATAGTTCATATCAAGACTTTTCTAAAGTCAAACACAATACATCATGATCTTAATATCAATTCAATTTAACTTTCAACTTGGTACACTTAACACTTTTCATATATGTCCACTTAACAAGTAACCTTCCAAGTATCATGCTTATCTCTTATAACCAATTCATACAATCATTCTCATTACCTATTAACTCATTAATAACTCATAATAAATCTATTTCTCATATCATTTAATCATATACACATATCAATCACAATATAGTAATAGGGTTAGGAAACCCTAGGTATGTTTAATTGTCTGTAGACTTGTATAGAGATTCCTTCAATCAACATGCAATCAAATAATTTATCATTCATGTATACATATCAATAATCATTAAAATATATCACATAAAAATTATACACATTGGGATTGAATTCCTAATATAGGCCAAATTATACAATCAAGGAAAATCACAAACTTTCTTACTTTTCGCACTTTCTGTTCATTACAGAAGTATGCAACCACATAATTTAAACTAATATTTTTCATAAAATCAAAACAAAAATCATTTTAAAACATTAATATCTATGAATCGATAGGCATAGATGTTCATATGCATGAAATTTTCCAACTTTAGGCTTTAGGATGAAAACCATGAATCTTTCTTGTTTTCGGTACTTTTTAGTCATTGTAGTAATATATAAACACATGATTTAAATAGATATTTTTCATGTAAACATGACAAAAATCATTTTAGAACATACAAATATAGGAAACAGCAGCCCTTGGTAATGTATATGCATGAAAATTCCAATTTGAGGTTGTAGGGTGAAAATCATGAGTTCTCTTGCTTTTTGGTATTTTTTTTATCATTACAGTAATATATAGAAATCTGATTTAAATCAATATTTTTCATCTAAATACAACAAAAATCCATTTATATCATAATAGAACACAAATCGGTAGCCCCTCCCCTAGTTATGCATGAAAATTTCAAACTTTAAGTTTTAGGGTTCACCTTTGGTGGATTCGCATAGAAAGGTTTGTGTTTTTGGTAGAAAAATCAATTTCTCTCTCATGATTAGTTTCATAAAAATCAAATAGCAAATTGAAAGGAAAGAAAACACTTATGAAACGGACGCAAAATTGCAAGATTTGAAAGTATCTTGTGAATTTCGAGAGATTATTTTTTAGAGAATTTTCTGCTGGAAATATGATAGAAATAGAATGGTGACTGTCTAAACTCATGGGGGGCAAATTTAGCTTAAATGCTAGGGTTTGGTTGCAAATTCTAAGTTTATTCTTAATGAGGTAAGTGAGGAGTGTTTTGGTGTAGTGGGATTTTGGAAAATTGGGCTTTTTTTTTTAAATTTATGTCTTGATTATTAGTAATTAAAAATAAAATATTTTTCTCATTATTTTCATTAAAATTTTCTCCAAAATATTTATTTAAAAATATTTTAAAAATATTTATAAAAATTATTTTATGCTTAAAAATCGCTTTGTGCATGAAAATCCAATTTATGTGTAATAAGTTATTTTATGTTTATGTAATTCATATAAATCATTTACTTCATCATAATAATTCATGTTAGGCATATTAAAGCTAATCTAACATGCCAAATACTCATCAATCACATAACATATGAATTTTCACAAAAGCACACACTTAGTCATAACAGTTCTAAATTCAAGAAATTCAATCACAAAACTCCAAGGGTGAGTGTGGGTTGTTCCATTCTCCCCCCTTAAAAGAAATTCATCTTCAAATTTAGTTACTTACTCATATGTTCTTGAAAAGTTGAGGATGCTTCTACTGCATCTCCTCATTGGCTTCTTATGTACACTTGTCGATCCTATTATTTTGGCATTGAACCTTGATCATGGGTATCTCCTTGTTCCTTGACCTTTTCACTTGTCAATCCACTATGGCTATTAGTAGCTCCTTATAGGCTAGTTGGTCATTTATTGTGATGTATGGAGGCAACAACATATAGGATGGATTTGACACTTATTTCTTTAACATCAAGATGTGGAAAACCGAGTGCATATGCGCCATAGTTGGGGGTGAAGCAAGTCTATAAGACACTTCCCCAACCTTATCCAAGATTTCAAAAGGACCAATGAAATGAGGTGAGGGCTTTCCTCTCTTGCCAAATCTTATAACACCTTTAATTGGGAAGACCTTCAAGAAGATGTGATCTCCCATGACAAAATGAACACCCTTTCTCTTAGGGTCTGTACAGCTCTTTTATCAACTGAAGGCCATCTTCAGCTGATCTTGAATCAAAGGTACCTTCTCGATAGTCTCCTTAAGTAATTCTGGCATTTCCACATACTTGTCTTTAGGCTTAACCCAACAAACTGGAGAACAACATTTCCTCCCATACAATGTTTCATATGGTGCCTTGCCAATAAGCAAACTGTAGCTATTGTTTTAAGCAAACTCAATTAAAGGTAGGTACTTATCCCAGTTGCCACCAAAATCCAACAGACACATCCTTAACATGTCCTCGACTGTCTGAATTATCCTTTCAGACTGTCCATCCATTTGTGGGTGAAATGCAGTACTAAAATCAAGTTATGATCCCAATGCTTCTTACAACTTTTGCTAGAATCTCAAGGTGAATTGAGTGCCTTGACCTGAGATAATAGAAAGTGGTACTCATGTAGTTTCACAATCTCAAAAAAAGTACAATTGTGCATATTGGGCTATAGAGTATGTGGTCTTGACTTATAGAAAATGAGCAGACTTTGTCAATCGGCCAGTATGACCTATATAGAGTCATAATCCTTGAAGGTTTAAGGTAATCCAACTATGAAGTCCATAGTGATACGCTTCCACTTCCATTTAGGTAGTTGAATCTCTTAAAGCAGTCCCGAGGGTCGTTGGTGTTCATACTTGAGTTGTTGGCAAGTTAGGTAGGATGCCACAAACTTAGCCACATCCTTCTTTAGCCTAGGCCACTAATAACTTGCTCTCACATCATGATACATCTTGGTAGTTCTAGGATGAGCATAGTAAAGTGTCTGATGTACTTCCATTAGTCTCTTTTCCCTTATTCCATTAACATTAAGCACACATACTCTCTTTCCACACTTTAGAATCCCATCGACCACATCAAACTCAGGGTTCTTTCCTTCTTTCGTCTCATCCTTTAACTTAACCAAGTATGGGTCGTTATCTTGTAAATCCTTTATCTCCTCCACTAGCTTTGACTTCACTTGAAAATGAGCCACTAAAGCTTGCAATTCTCTAATCTCCAGCCTCAAGTCCTGACTAAACAATCCCTTTAACTCTTTCACGATTGACCTCTTTTGCATAGTCATATGAGATAGGCTTCCCATCAATTTTTAACTCAAGGCATCCGCTACCACCTTTGCCTTTTTGGGATGATAGAGAATCTGGCAGTCATAGTCCTTAAACAGTTTGACCCATCTCCTTTACCTTAGGTTGAGGTCTCTTTGGCTTAAGATATACTAAAGACTCTTGTGATCCGTGTAGATCTCACACTTTGTTCCATACATGTAATGTTTCCTGATCTTAAGAGTGAACACCACTGCGGCCAATTTTAAGTCATGGGTAGGGTAGTTCACTTCATGCTTCTTAAGTTGTCATGATGCATAGGTGATGACTTTCCCATTTTGCATCAGGATGCATATAATTCCTACTCTCTAGGCATTACGGTAGACTGTGAATCCTTCTTCATCTTTGGGTAAAGCCAAAACCAAAGCTGATATCAAGCACTTCTTGACCTTCTAAAAGCTCTCCTCATAGGACTCCTCCTAATTAAAGTTAGCTTATTTTCTTTTTAACTTGGTCAATGGTCAAGCGATCTTAGAAAAGTCTTGTACAAATCTACGATAATAACTAATCATGCATAAGAAATTCCAAACTTCAGAAACTATTATAGGTCGTGCCCAATTAGCAACTGCTTCAACTTTCTTGGGGTCAACTTGGATCCTTTTTTACTTACCACATGCCTAAGAAAGTTGATAGACTTCATCCAAAACTCACACTTAGATAGCTTCGTGTAGAGTTAGTGATCTCACAAAGTCTGTAGCATGATCCTCAAATGCTCTTCATGTTCTTTTTTACTCTTAGAGTAAATCAGAATGTCATCGATAAACATGATCATTAACTTATCAAGGAATGACCTGAATACTCAATTCATCAAGTCCATGAAAGCAGCAAGAGCATTTATCAAACTGAAAAGTAGGACCGTGAACTCGTAATGATCGTACCTTGTATAGAAGGTAGTCTTGCAGATGTCTTTACCATGAATCTTTAGTTGATGATAGCTGGACCTCAAATCGATCTTGGAGAAGTAGCTATGTAACAACCCACACCCACCCTAGGAATTTTTGTGATAAATTGCTTGAATTAGAATCTATAAGGTTAAGTGTGTGCTTGTGTGAATGTTTGTGATCTAAGTGATTGATGAGTATGTGACATATTAAATTAATTTTAATATGCACAATATGTGTTGCTATTGTGAAATAAATGACTTACATGAAGTGCATTTGCATAAAAGAATTTATTTTAAATAAAATGAATTTTCATGCATAAAACAATTTTTAAGCACAAAATAATTTATGGGTATTTTTAAAATATTTTTAAATAAATATTTTTGAGGGAAATATTCCAAAAATAAAAAGAAAAATATTATTTTTATTTCTAAACACTTCAGCCAAAATTTTTAAAGAAAAAGGCCCAATACCCAAAAGCCCACTACATAAAAATGCTCCTAACTTATTCATTAAGGGTAATAGTGGAAATTCCACTCCAACCCTAATATATATTCAAATTTTCGGCCAGCAAGGGTTTTCCAGCAGCCACTCCCTCATTCTTTTTGTATTCTGGCAGAAAAACCTCTCAAAATAATTCTCTCTACCGAAATATCGAAAACACCTTACCGTTTTGCGATTTCATGACCGTAATCATAAGTTTTTAATCTCTTTCGATTTCTAAACTATTTTCTATGAAATAAATTATGGGAAAATTATTTTGAACTATTTGATTACTGATTTCTACATATTCAATTCTGTTTGAGTGAATTTTTGGGAGAGAAAATTTATTTTCTACCGAAAACACGATTCTTTCAGCAAGATTTCTCTAAAGGTGAATTTTATAACTTAAAATCACAATTTTATTGCATAAACATCAAAGAGGGGGGGGGGGGGGGGGGGGGCAATTTTTGTTTATTTGCATTCTAAACTGATTTTGATTTGTTTTGATGAAAAATATTGCATGAAATAATATTTCTGTAGATTTCTGTGATGATCGAAAAGTTTCGAAAAACAAAGGAATTTAAGGTTTTTGTGTTAGGATTGGAAATTGGAAAATTCTATTCTTTCATGAATACATGGCTGCTAATTTGTGTGAATTGATGTTCTAATATGATATTTGTTTGGTTTAGATGAAAAATAATGACTTGAATCATGGTCTGTTTATCGCAAAAATAAACAAAATGCACGGAAAGCGCGAAAACTCATGATTTTTCACCTAAACCTTTGAACTTAGAATTTTTTTGTATAAACCTTACCTATGGCTACTGATTTGTGTGATAATGTGTTATAAACTAATATTTTCAATGATTGAATGAAAAATAATAGATTAAACAACCTATTTGCATATTTCTGAAATGACCGGAAAATACCAAAAACAAGAAAACTCATGTTTTGTTTACTACAATGCAAAAGATTGAATTTTTATATATCAATGGCACCAATAGTGGCTGATTTTTATGGATTTGAGTTCTAAAATGATTTTTGTTATGTTTACATGAAAAATCTTGGTTTAAAATATGTTTTTACATATTTCTGAAATAGACGAAAAACATGAAAAGAAGAAGAATTTGGTTTTTACCTTAAAGATGCATTTGGCCTACATGGACCATTGTGTCCAAATGTTTATAAATTTAATGTGATGTGTTTTGATGATTGTTGACATGTATGTATGTATAGTAAATGATGAAATTGCATGTTTATTGAAGGTATGATCCTAGATAAGCTTAAATGTGTTTTGGTATACTTAAGGTATACTTAAGGTATCTTGATATCATATTGTGGTTAGACTGCAAGTGTGATTGAGGAATTTGAAACTAGATGTCATGATGACTTGATGATAAGTATATGGTTATGAGTTAATGAAGTGAAAGAGATCATAAGAGTTAAGCATGATGATTGAAGGATTAATTGTCAAGTTGACATGTATGGAAGTGTAGAGTGAATTAAGATAATTGACAAGTGAATTGATATTGAGGTAATGATAATGTGATGACCTTAAAAAGGTATTGATATGATTGCTATGTGTTTTCATGTAAGCCTATAAGGCCTAAGTATGCAAGACTTTTAAGTCAACGTGATATGTGCAAGTGATGAGTACACCTATGAGTGAACTCTAATGTGTATGCTATATGTGTATGGGTAGTTATGGGATAGGAACATCATGAGTAAATAAATACTAAGTATTAAATCAAATATTATGTTAGAGTTTGAGGAGCCTTAAGAAGTGCAAAGAGGACTATGAGTATTAGGAGCAAAGGAACCCCAAGGTGAGTAAACCCAATGCTTTTGATACAAGTGTGAATAAACGCAATGTTCTTGTTACAAAAGTGAACAACATCATGTTGTCCTTTAAGAATGTGATATATTGATATGTGAACCTTTGTGAGATTTGAAACCCAAGTTCTTTCTATTTTAAATTTTATGATTTCTTTGTTAAGCTTGGGTTGCCATAAGGACACTTGGTCCAAAACTATTTTTTTTATCCAATGAGAACTTTTTTTGTGAAAAACACCCTAACTTGTATTCTTTTTGGAACTACACTTTCATTGTGTTATTGTTGAAAGCCAAATTACTATTGTTATTGAAATACATGTTATTGTTGCCATATGTGATATTGTTAATTGTGTTTACCAATAGCTCTAGCTATGGTACCTTTACCCTTTATGCAGAATCCTTGTGCCGATGCGGGTAATCATCAAAACTTGTGCACATGGTCTTAACTCGATGGATAGGGGTAGTGTATCCACCTCAGCTAGAAGGGGCTGTTCTAGCCGTGGAGCCTGATCAGCTTCACGCTTTATAAGTGATGGGAGTTGGAATTTGGCAAAGGCCACCTCTCCTCGATGTGTTTAGAGTGGATTGAGCAGCGTCTCCACTCTATAAGTGTGATTTCTGCAAAACTTGCTAAATTGAACCTTGCTTAAATTGCAACCTGATTCATGAGTTATAAACCATGAACTATGTGTATAAGCTATATGTTTCCTTTCAAAGGAATATGTGATAATGTATGAGCCTTTTTGTTTACTCATTGAGATCATCTATCTCACCCCTTTTCCTTGTGTGGTTCCAGGTGAGCAAATGTGAGGAGGCAAGGTGATGGCTTAAGCATCCTACTTCGCTTGGGGAATTCCTTGTCCGAGTTATCAATAATACCATGTTATGAAGTCTTGTCTTTATATGCTCTAGGAATGTTAATTGATACTTATAGAGATTTATATTATTTTCCTTATGGAATTTATATGTAACGATTTACTTTAAGTCTTCCGCAAATTATGGTATTTATCTAAATGTTTCAAATGAGTTAATGAAAAAGGTTTGGTAAGATCCTAGGCATGATTGATATATTTTAATAGGTTCTATGGGCGTGGGTGACCTTATGTCTCCCCGTGTTCTAGGACCATCGTATCTCATAAGCTTGGGATGTGACAAGCTAGCTCCTTGCAGTTGATAAAAAAGATCATCTATCCTTGGCAAAGGATACTTATTCTTCATGGTGACTTTGTTGAGCTAGTGATAATCGATGCACATTTGGAATGAGCCGTCTTTCTTCTTTACGAACAACACTATCATGCCCTATGGCAAACTCTTTAGGTGGATGAAACCCTTATCGAGTAGATCATGCAGTTGCATCTTTAATTCTTTCAACTCTACTAGTGCCATACTATATGGCTGTATCAATATGGGCTGCATGCCCAGTAGCAGCTCAATGTTCAACTCAATCTCATGATTTGTTGGTATCCTAGGTAGATATTTAGGAAAAATATCCATAAATTCATCCACCACTGGCATGCTTTTGCCTTGCATCTCGGCCTCTTTGTCAGTGTCAACTATATGAGCTAAGTATGCTTGGCACTGTTCCTTAGCATCCTTCTTGCTCCCAATTCTGATATTAGGTTCAAAGGTTTCTCATCCCTATCTCTTTGGTACTTAAACTCCTCCCCATCCTTAGTTCAAAATTCCACTAATTTCTCTTTATAATCAATACTAGTCCCATGCTCATATAGCCAGTCCATCCTTAGGATTATGTTAAATTCTAACAAATCAAGTTCTAGCAATTGTATAGGAAGTTTTCGTCCATCAATGGCCACCTCACAGTCCTTAAACACATGTCTTACTTCCATCACTTCTCCTAAAGGAGTTGACACTACTAAGGGTTTAATCATTAATTCCTTATTCCTACCAAGACTTTTAGCAAAATAGGGTGATACAAAAGAATGTGTAGCACTAGAATCAATTAAACATCTTGCACTAGAATTCTGGATAGGGATGATACCTATGATGGCAGTGTGCGAGGCGCAGGCTTCTTGCCGATTTAAGGCGAAGACACGTCCTTCACCCCTATTGTCTATTGTCGGTGCACTCCCAGTAGCTAGCCCTTTACTTTTGGCTCCTTGCCCTTAAGATTGAAATGATTTAGGTTGTGGAGGCACCGAGATCACATTCCCTATATTCCTTATCTAAGGGCAATCCTTGATAAAATGACCCATTTGCCCACACTTTAGGTATGCACCAAAAATCATTTGGTACACTCCAGGATGTTTCTTCCCACTCTAGCCATAAGTGGGAATGCTCTGTTTAGATTGTCCATTATGCTATCTAGGTGTTGTAGTGGCTAGCGGTGATTCCTTCGTTGGACCTCCTCCTCCTCCTCATTGTTGGCCTCCATGCCCCTTGCTCTTGTGCTTCCCCTTTTGCCCACGCTCAACCTTTTCAGCCTTATATCCCTTTTCCATTATCTTGGACTTATCAATCAGCTTAACCAAGGTCAAGAATTTAGTCACTGCCAATGAATTGAATAGAAGAGTTGCAATCCTCTCAAGAAGTATTGATATGGCTAGCTTTAGCAAGCATGATATTGATGGCAAAACTACTAAGTTGGTTAAACTCCTTAGCATAATTTGATACTAAAATTCTAGGCTTCTGCTTTAACTACTCAAATTGTAGCGCCCTATCTTGCCTTTTGCCTTCAGGTAAGAATTGATCCATCACCTCTTGCTTAAATTCTGCCTACATAAGTGGGTCAACTCCATACAGTCATTTCATAGTAGTACCAAGCCTCCACCTTGAGTTAAAGTCCTACCAACTCAATCACCCAAGCATCCAAACATGATAATCAATGGACTAACTTATCCATCTCATCCAAGAAACTGATGAGGGTTATTACCCTCCTTACCACAAAAGGTAGGTGGCTATAGCTTTTTGAACTTTAAGACAGTCATACCTTTGTTAGGTAGTCGCTTCCTTTCCCTCTATACAGGTGCCACTACCATAAGAGGCGAACTCCATTTCCTTCTTATGTTGGTGGCACTTTCTACCTTTAAGCTCATAGCTCATCCAATTCCTTGCACAAGTCCCTCATTTCCTCAGGCATAGTATGAACCTCTTGCAAAGAGGTTTGCTTATTAGAGCCCATGGTCGATGCCCTCGAGTTGGATCTCTCTCTTGACCTTGCATATGTAAAGGCAGCATTTGAAATAGTGTTTGAGATTACATCCTCATTAGCCCTAACAGGTTAGGTAGCTGTACGAACCTTCTTCTTAGGAGGCATTCTAATATCATGATAAGGGAATTTAGTGCTAACTCCTTTCTAACCTATTTAACCCCATTATCATATTATACTTATCATGCATTTTTCATGAGTACCCATCATATCATATCACATTTTAGACCACATAATACACATCATATATCACATAGCATATATATCAACGCATGTATCATGCATCATAATCATATAACATATAACTTATAGCATCATAAATTTCCCTATCATGTATAAGTCAAACATGTCATAAGCAATAAAATGAATCATTCCATACTAAGTCACTAAGCAATCAATTGGTATTATTTGTAGTGTATAAATCCTATACCCTTGGCCAATAGTCATCTAGTAGTAGCGCAAACCTCAACTGTTCCCCTCATTCAGATGGATGTCAGGTAGTTTCCATGGTTGCTTAGGCAAGTAATCCATAAGAGGGCAATTAGCAGAAATGCGACCAAAACCATGACACTTATAACAAAGTAAATCCTTATCTGGCACTTGACCCATTGAGGACAAAGTCCTAGATAGTGAATAGCCTAAATCTCCAAGTGCATCATCTTCTATTTGCTCAATATCTCTAGTCTTCAATTGCTCCATATCCTCCCTCAAGGCATGAACTAAAAGACTAAAACATCGATTTTCCTCCTTCAAATCTGAGCGATCAGTCTCCAGTTTCTCAATCTCACTATAAATCCAATCACAGTCCAAATACTCTTCAAGGTCCTTTTCTTTAGGCACCTTCTCTTCCTTGCAGTGAATCATAGGTACGACTTTCTCAAACATCCCTCACCATGTCCTATTCCATGTCATATGTGGTGCTCTAGGTCACATTCCTCGAGTAGGGGTAATCTTCTTGGTCATCTGGTAAAAGAATCGTAAGGCACATAAGCAAACAATAACAAAGAGTACTATAACTTATTAGGATTTTCACAGAACTATACTAGTAATAGATTGCAAATGACATGCTAGGAGAATTCCTATGCTCTAGGATTATACTTAACCAACCCAATAAATAGACAAGTCTAAACTAGACTTTAAAACAATGTTTCTGATACCAACTTTGTCACATCCTTTTTCAAAGATATGATGGTCCTAGAATATGCGGAGACATAAGATCACCCATGGCCATAAAACCTACTCATACATATACAAATATAGCCTAGGATCATACTGAACCTTATGCATTAACTTAATAATCCATTTATAAGAAAAAAAAACCTTAAGTTGCCAAAGACTAGTAAAAATATACTTTAAATACAATCCATAATAAAAGAAATACTTAAGATTCCAAATGAATTATCAAATGAAAAATATTTCAAAACAAACTCCCAAAATAAGAATTCTCGGAGCATTTAGAGACTCATCATAACTTAACATAGTAATAATCTTTGACAAGGAAATTTCCCAATCATAGTAGGTTGCTTGAGCGATCACCTTGCCTCCTCATAATGCTCACTTGAAACCACACAAGGAAAAGGGGTGAGATAGATGACTTCAATGAATAAACAATAAAACTTGTAAAATAACATATGTCCCTTTTTAAGGGTTTAAGGTTTATAAATCATGGTTTGCAAATGAGCAAGGTCCATATAAATCAACTTTTAGCTTGTAAACTTGTAAAGAGTGACAGCTTATTAGCACATTCACTCAAGGGAGAGGTGGCATTATACCAAATTCCAACTCCCAACTTGTAAATTGTAAAGAGTCATGAAACTCATTAGACTCCATTGCTAGAACCACCCCTTTTAGCTGAGGTGGATACACTGCCCCTATCCATCGGGGTTAAGACCACGTGCACAGGTATCGATGATTACCCACATTAGCATGAGGATTTCTACATAAAGGATTCATGGGTACCATAGATAGTGCTAATGGTAATTTCTTATAATAATGTTACTTAAGAAAGCAATAACAAGTAACATAATAGGAATAGCAATTTCACTTGTTGAACAAAAGATAAATCACAGTGTGATTCTAGAAAGAATGTAAGGTAAGGCAACATTTACAAAGGTTCTTTCTTATCATTTAATAAATATTTATAGTTTCGAACCAATTGTCCTTTGCCAACCCAAGCTTAACAAAGAAATCATATAATTATAATTTAGGATATAAAGGAAATGGGGTTTCAAGAATCTTAAAGGTTCACATAACTTGATAACTTGTACTTGTAACATGAGCATAATGTTTACTCACCTTGTGGTTCATTTATTCCTAGTACTTGTAGCCCCTTTTGAACTTCTACTACTCCTCAAGCTATAACTTAATATTTAATTTGATACTTAGTATTTGTTTAACATCATGCTATCCTATCCCATAACTACCCCATGCATATATAACATTCATATACACTTGGAGTTGCACTTAGAAGAGCACTCATCACTTGCACATAACATGTTGACTTTTGAAGTCTTGCATACTTAGCATTTATAGGCTCACATGAAATCACATAACAACTCATATCAAGAGTTTTCTAAAGTCAAACACAATACATCATGATCTTAATATCAATTCAATTTAACTTTCAACTTGGTACACTTAACACTTTCCATATATGTCCACTTAACATGTAACCCTTCAAGTATCATGCTTATCTCTTATGACCAATTCATATAATCATTCTTATTTCCCATTAACTCATTAATGAATCATCATAAAATCTATTTCCCATATCATTTAATCACATAAGCATATTAATCATATCATAGAAATAGGGTTAGGAAACCCTAGGTATATCTTATTGTCTCTAGATTTATCTAAGGTTATTCTTTCAATCAACATGTAATTAAATCATTTATCATTCATGTACACATGCCAATAATTATTAAAACATATCACATAAAAATTATAAACATTGGGATTGAGTTTCCAATGTAGGCCGAAATATACAATCATGGAAGATCATGAACTTTCTTACTTTTTGCACTTTCCATTCATTGTAGTAATATGCAACCATATGATTTAAATCAATATTTTTCATGTAATCAAAACAAAAATCATTTTAGAATATTTATACCTATGAATCAGCAGCCATAGATGTTCATATGCATGAAATTATCCAACTTTAGGCTTTAAGATGAAAACCACGAATCTTTCTTATTTCTAATACTTTATGGTCATTACAGTAACATGTAAACACATTATTTAAACCGATATTTTTCTTGTAAACATGATAAAAATCATTTTAGAACATACACATATAGGAATTGGCAGCCATTGGCAATGCTTATGCATGAAAATTCTAATTTTAGGTTGTAAGGTGAAAATCAGGAGTTCTCTTGATTTTTGGTATTTTCCAATCATTACAATAATATACAAAATATGATTTAAATCAATATTTTTCATCTAAACATTAAAAAAAAAAAAATCCATTTGGAACATGATAGAACACAAATTGGCAGCCTCTCCCCTGGTTATGCATGAAAAGTTCAAACTTTGAGTTTTAGGGTCACCTTTGGAAGATTCGCGTAGAGATGTTTGTGTTTTTGGTAGAAAAATTGATTTCTCTCTCAAAAATTCACCTGAGACAAATTTAATCAATATAAATCAATAAATACTTAGTTCAAAATAATTTTCTCATGATTAGTTTCATAAAAATCAAATACCAAATTGAAAGGAAAGAAAAAACCTACGAAACGGTCGTGAAATAGTAAGATTTGAAAGTATATTGTGAATTTCAGTTGAGAGATTATTTTTGAGAGAATTTTCTATTGGAAATATGATAGAAATAGACTAGTGGCTATCTAAACTCATAGGGGGCCAAATTTTGGCTTAAATATGAGGGTTTGGTTATAAATTCCAAGTTTACCCTTAATGAGATAGGTGAGGAGTGTTTTGGTATAGTGGGCTTTTGGGAAATTAGGCTTTTTATTTAATTTATGTCTTAATTATGGGTAATTAAAAATAAAATATTTTTCTTATTATTTTCATTAAAATTTTCTCCAAAATATTTATTTAAAAATATTTTAAAAATACTCATAAAAATTATTTTATGCTTAAAAATCACTTTGTACATGAAAATCCAATTTATGTGCAATAAATTATTTTATGTTTATGCACTTTATATAAACCACTTACTTCACCATAATAGAGCTAATCTAACATGCCACATACCCATCAATCACATAACACATGAATTTTCACAAAAGCACACAGTTAGCCATAATTGTTCTAAATTTAGGAAATTAAATCACGAAACTCCTAGGGTGAGTGTGGGTTGTTACTATAGGAATTTTATCTCATCATTTAAGTTTATTAGTAAGTTTAGATCCATGCTACTCATAGTTTGATGTGTCGTATGTGCATAATGATTGAGGAAAAGAAAATGATATGTGAAAGTATGTGCCAATATGGACAATTACAAATGCAAAAAAAAAAAAAAAACATCACATGTGCTAAATGCTGTGTGCAAAAGTAATGTGATTTGAACAATATAATTGACCAAGTTATATGCTATGGAAATGAGCTGATAAAGATAAAATTTGCATAAGAGGACATGATTGTATACGTATAGGAATATATGAATATATATACATGTATACGTTTTAATATATATATGATTCCCACAAATTGCCAAATTTTGACATGAATTAGTGCAACAATTATTTTGGAAAAAAAAATGTTTATGTACTGTGAATAATGATGAAGTCATGATAAAACCTTAAGCATATTAGGATATATGTAAAATCCTTGTTTGTTAAGCGCTAAGGAAGAATTAGTAACTGTATTGTTAGTGAAAAGTTTATGTGATGTGAATAGTGACTTACAAGTGTCACCTCTTGTGTATGCTAGAGTTGTGTACCATTTAAAGAGATATCCTTAGGCAAATAGTACAATAATGATGTGGGTATCCAACTAGTGTCAATTTATGTATTCCATCAGCATATGATTCCTACAAAGTATTGCTTGATTCTAGAAGGTTGATGTTAGGATTGAGAAGAAAGCGAAATTAATTGAAGAGGATGAAAACAATAAGATAAGATAAAGATTGCATGAATATAGGTGAACAAATAGTGTATTTTAGTTAAAAAAACAACGAATGATGTTTATCATGTACTCCTCATGAAACTTCAGTAGTTTGAAGAAGGCAAGAATTTTCTTTTTTTTTTTTCCATCCAATTAAGTATTAAGTAGTCAGAAGAAGGATGTTAATTTGCATGTGTTCTAGAAAGAGAACCACTTCATTTATGAAGAAGAAAGCGATCAATTGTGTATACATTTATATAATCTTTCCAAAAAGGCATTTATAATGTACAAAATGAAATAATTTGGATAAAAGGCTTCGTCGATAATGATAAGACTATATAAAAGTGAATAAAAGAAAGTTACAAAGATAATGAGTGATGGAGGAAAGGTTTCATCCAAATGAGGAGTGCTCACCCACCCTCCTACATGTTAGAATATCAAAGTGACTTGAGTAACTAGAATTACTTAATAAAGGACTTAATCTGTATGAAATTTTACAAAAGGGAAATTTTGGGATTTTAAATAAAAGAACAAAGTAGCTTGATCTTTAAAAGCTCTTACGAAAAACAACAACAAAATATGGCTCTTTGTTTAAGGGCTTATAAGGGTAGTGGCATGAGTGCTTTGTTAGATGACTTGTTGTCATCATGAAGGAGATCAATTCCTTAGTGATTGTTGCTATGACAAATATGGTGATCTCTTATGTGATAAAAGTGGTATTCAATACTCTAAAGATAAAGTGGATAAATTTGCATAAAGAATGATTTACTCAAATGCAAAATAAGAAAGTATGTCAAGTGAATGCATTGCATAATGAAAAACTACAAAGTTATTGTCACATCCCACTTTTTAAGATATGACAGTCTAAGAACATAGGGAGACATAAGGTCACCCATGCCTATAGAACCCACTCATGCACATATAAACACTGCCTAGGTGTCACATCCCATTATCAGAGATATGATAGTCCTAAAAGATAGGGAGACATAAGGTTACCCATGCCTGTAGAACCCACTCATACATATACAAATATAGCCTAGGATAGTATCGAACCTCATGCATTAACTTAATAATCCATTTATAAGAAAAAACCTTAAGTTGTGGAAGACTAGTAAAAATATACTTTAAATACAATCCATAATAAAAGAAATAATTAAGACTCCAAATGAATTATCAAATGAAAAATATTTCAAAACAAAACTTCCAAAATAAGAATTCTTAGAGCATTTAGAGACTCATCATAACTTAATATAGTAATAATCTTTAGTAAGGAAATTTGCCAACGAAGTAGGTTGCTTGAGCAATCACCTTGCCTCTTCATAATGCTCACCTAAAACCACACAAGCAAAAAGGGTGAGATAGATGATCTCAATGAGTAAACAATAAAACTTGTAAAATAACACGTGTCCCGTTATAAGGGCTCAAGGTTCATAAATCATGGTTTGCAGAATAGCAAGATTCACATAAATCAAATTGTAACTTGTAAACTTGTAAAGAGTGACAGCTTATTTGCTCATTCACTCAAGGGAGAGGTGGCATCATACCAAATTTCAACTCCCAACTTGTAACTTGCAAAGAGTTATGAAACTGAACAGGCTCCATGGCTAGAACCAACCCCTTCTAGCTACAGTGAATACACTAACCCTATCCATCGAGTTAAGACTATATGCACAGGTACCGATGATTACCCGTATCGGTATGAGGATTTAAGCATCAAAGGTTCGCAGATACCATAGCTAGAGCTAATGGTAATCACTTATAACAATAGCATTTAAGAATGCAATTCCATATAACATAATAGCAATAGCAGTTTAACTTGTTAGACAAAAGATAAATAATAGTGAGGTTCCAGAAAAAAATTAAGGTAAGGCAACAATTCACAAAGGTTCTTTATCATCTTTGAATAATTAAAATTTTGGATCAACTGTCCCTTTAGCAATCCAAGCTTACAAAGAAATCATTTAGTTATAATTAAGAATAGAAAAGAACTTGGGTTTCAAGATATCAAAGGTTCATATAACTTGATAACTTATACTGGTAATTTGAACATAATGTTTACTCACTTTGTGGTTCATTTGCTCTTAGTACTTATAGCCCCTTTTGAACTTCAACTACTCCTCAAGCTCTAAAATAATATTTAATTTGATACCTAGTGTTTGTTTAACATCATGCTATCCTATCCCATAACTACCCTATGCACATATAGCATTCATATAAACTTGGAGTTGCACTTAGAAATGCACTCATCACTTGCACATAACAGGTTGACTTCTAAATTCTTGCATACTTAGCCTTTATAAGCTCACATGAAATCACATAACAACTCATATCAATAATTTTCTAAAGTCAAACACAATACATCATGATCTTAACATCAATTCAATTTAACTTTCAACTTGGTACACTTAACACTTTCTATATATGTCCACTTAACAAGTAACTCTTCAAGTATAATGCTTATCTCTTATGACCAATTCATATAATCATTCTTATTTCCCATTAACTCATTAATAACTCATCATAATACCTATTTCCCATATCATTTAATTTTATAAACATATTAATCACATCATAGAAATAGGGTTAGGAAACCTTAGGTATACCCTATTGTCTCTAGACTTGTCTAGAGTTATTCCTTGAATCAATATCTAATCAAATCATTTATCATTCATGTATACATGTTAATCATTAAAATATATCACATAAAAATTATAGACATTAGGATTGAATTTCCAATGTAGGTCGAATTATACAATCAAGGAAGATCATGAACTTTCTTACTTTTCGCACTTTCTGTTCATTATAGTAATATGCAACCACATGATTTAAATCAATATTTTTCATGTAATAAAAAAAATTCATTTTAGAATATTAATACCTATGAATCAGCAGCCATAGATGTTCATATGCATGAAATTTTCCAACTTTAGGCTTTAGGATGAAAACCATGAATCTTTCTTATTTCCAATACTTTTTGGTCATTATAGTAATATGTAAACACATGATTTAAACTGATATTTTTCTTGTAAATATGATAAAAATAATTTTAGAACATACACATATAGGAATCGGTAGCCCTTGGTAATGCATATGCATGAAAATTCTAATTTTAGGTTGTACAGTGAAAATCATGAATTCTCTTGCTTTTTGGTATTTTTTGATCATTACATTAATATACACAAATACAATTTAAATCAATATTTTTCATCTAAACACAAAAAAAATCCATTTAGGACATGATAGAACACAAATTGGCTACTTCTCCCCTTGTTATGCATGAAAATTTCAAACTTTGAGTTTTAGGGTTTACCTTTGGAGGATTCGCGTAGAGAGGTTTATGTTTTTGGTAGAAAAATCGATTTCTCTCTCAAAAATTCACCTAGGCCAAATTTAATCAATAGAAATCAGTAAATATTGAGTTCAAAATAATTTTTTCATGATTAGTTTCATAAAAATCAAAAAGCAAATTGGAAGGACATAAAAAACTTACAAAACGGTCACAAAATCGCAAGGTTTGAAAATATCTTGTGAATTTCGGTTGGGAAATTATTTTTGAGAGAATTTTCTGCTGGAAATATGATAGAAACAGAATGGTGGCTGTCTAAACTCATGGGGGGCTGAATTTTAGCTTAAATACTAGAGTTTGGGTGCAAATTCCAAGTTTACTCTTAATGAGCTAGGTGAAGAGTGTTTTGGCGTAGTGGGCTTTTGGGAAATCGGGCTTTTTATTTTATTTATGGACTGATTATAGGTAATTAAAAATAAAATATTTTTCTTATTATTTTCATTAAAATTTCTCCCAAAATGTTTATTTAAAAATATTTTAAAATGCTCATAAAAATTATTTTATACTTAAAAATTACTTTTTGCATGAAAATTCATTTTTTATGCAATAAATTATTTTATGCTCATGCACTTCATATAATTCACTTATTTCCCTATAATAATTCATGTTATGCATATTGTAGCTAATCTAATATGCCACATACCCATTAAGAACATAACACATGCGTTTCCATAAAAGCACACACTTAATCTTAATAGTTCTAAATTCAAGCAAATTGTCATGGAAATTCCTAGGGTGGGTGTGGGTTGTTACACTAGGATCATACCAAGGTCTCATGCATTAACTTAATTAAACCATTTATAAGAAAAACTTAAGTTGCAGAAGAATAGTTAAAATATACTTTAAATGGAATCCATAAGAAAATAATATTTAGACTCCAAATAAAGTCTCGAAAACATAAAGTTCCAAAAATAAAACTCCCATAACAATAACTCCTGGAGCATCTAGAGACTCATCACATTATAGTATGGAAATAAACTTGGACAAGGAAATCCCCCAAGCAGAGTAGGTTGCTTGAGCTATCACCTTGCCTCCTTGTAATGCTCACCTGGAACCACACAAGGAAAAAGGGTGAAAGAGATGATCTCAATCAGTAAACAATAGAGCTTATACAATTATACATATTCTTTAGAAAGGGCTCATAGCTCATAGTTGTGAGGCCTTGCCCAAGCACCCGGTCCAATCCGCTAAAGGGAATCGAAAATGCCAATTTGGGAGGAACACCACGATTGGAACTCGCTATGAGTTCAAAAAATTTGTATTTTGTAAATTGTTATTTGTAAAAGGAGTTGCCACTTTAATTTTTTTTTATTTTAGTTAGGAAAATTAACGAAAAACCCAATTTGATTGACTCTAAAATTATACTATTTATCCTAAGGAAAAGCACTAGTCCTCGAATGACCAAAGAGGGCTCGGGGACTAGGTTTTGGTTAAAACAATACAAAAATTAGTTTGGCTTAAATACAAAATAGCTTTTATAAAAGAGGTTTTTTATGTATGTATAAATAGATATAATATGATGCATGAAACAAATATTACTCGTGAAATGCATGGCAATATGAAATAATGACAATTACAAAATGCAAAAAAGATAAGGGGGAAACTACTTAAAACTATTACAAGTCAAAATATCAAAATCAGGGGATCTTTCCACTAGCCCTTATGAGTTTTAGGAAAAGTATACATTCCCAAAATGTAATTTAAACAACTAAAGTAAGAAAAATAATAAAATAATTATAATAAAAAGAACTAAAATTTTGACTTTTATTTAAGAAAAACAATTTCAATCCTAAGCTATGTGAAGAAGGTGATAGAGAGAAGAAGTTGTTAATTTTAGCAGAGTTGAATGCCTTAGAGATAGCAAGCCTGTGTATCCCTTTGACTAGGAATCAAACCCCACGCAGTTCTTCCTTCTTGCAAAGGAGGGGTTTTTAAGTCATAGCCTTTGTTATCATGTTTTGATTGATTTTAAAAGGCTTAGAGATTTGTTAATTAGGTTGGATTTTAATTAGCAAAAATTAGATCTTTTCAGATTTATATCTTAAAATTGAAATTGAAAAAGAAAAGGAAAGAACTTTTACCTTTGGCTTTCAACGGCGAGGAACGTAGGGAATAAGTTTGGCGCTGGATCTAATTTCCACCTTAACTTAGGGATATAATGAGCACTCCTTTTGGAAGAAGGACTCTTGAACAGCACAAACTCTTCTTGGAGGGACTTGGATCTCACCTTTGCTTAATTACCACAAATTCTATTTGAAAGAAATAACTTGAGTCACACCTTTTCTTGATTAAGAAGCTTAGAGATAGGGTTTTAGGTTATTAAAAGGCTTATGAATAGGGTTTTGGGATGATTTAGAAGATTATAAATAAGGTTTGAGGTGATTAGGAAACTTATAAATGGGGTTTTATGCGATGGAGGAGGTTTTGGAATGGGGTTTTTGAGATTTAGAGGTTTAGGAAGACGGTTTTGATGATTGGAGAGCTTAGAAATAGGCTTTAGAAAGCTTTAGGGAGAGTATAGAAGCATGTCATTATGTGTTCAAGTTGTTAGGACGTGTCAGGTATTTATAGGAAGAGTTTGGGGCTAAAAATTCATAGTTTCAGTGTAGGATTCTGAAAGGGGCACACTGCGGTAACTGTAGTGATGCCTGCGGTAATCGCAAAGCCTTTGTGGTTACTGGAGGGTCGAATGCGATAGCCAATTAGATACCACAGGGACCTCTATGGTAATCGCAGAGGCGGATGTGGTAACTGCAGCCGACTG
This sequence comes from Reutealis trisperma, assembly GCA_947687605.1. Taxonomy (NCBI): domain Eukaryota; kingdom Viridiplantae; phylum Streptophyta; class Magnoliopsida; order Malpighiales; family Euphorbiaceae; genus Reutealis; species Reutealis trisperma. The sequence goes on from CANTUT010001005.1 coordinate 149,499, forward strand.
CGAGTTACCGTAGCAGGCCTGTGGGCTGCCATAGTTCATTTTTCAGTATGTTCTCATATGTTTTTAGTTTGATTTGAGCCCAGTTTGATTCCATGGATTCATAACCACCGTATGCATAGCACACGAATCTTAGCAAGTGTCAAGCTGCGGTCAGATCCTAAGGGTGTAAATTTGAGGGTTCACAATAGTGCATAGTATATGATTCAAAATTTATAGTTCATGGTTCATAGTTTGCAATTTAGAAAGGTTTGAAGTAATCACACTTATAACACATAGAAGAGAGGTGGCATCGAACCAAATTCCAACTCCTATCACATAGAGAAGCATAGAACTAATTAGGCTCCATGGCTAGAACCACTCCTTCTAGCTAAGGTAGATACACAACCCTTATCCATTGGGTTAAGACAATGTGCATAGGTACTAATGATTCATCGCATTGGCACGAGGATTTCTACATAAAAAGGGTTATGGGTACCATAGCTAGAGCTAATGGTAATCACTTATAAAAATAGCATTAAAGAAATGTAATCACATGTGGCATAATAATAATAGAAGTTTAGCTTATCAAACAAAAGATAAATAACAGTGTAGTTCTAGAAAGAATATAAGTTAGGGCAATAATCACAAAGGTTCTTTATTATCATTGGATATTCAAAATGGTTTTGGACCAATTGTCCTTTGACAACTCAAGCTTAACAAAGAAATTGTATAGTTATAATAGAGTATAGAAAAGAACTTGGGTTTCAAGAATCTCCAAGATTCACATAACATGATAACTTAGACTTGTAACATGAATATAATGTTTACTCACCTTATGGTTCCTTTGCTCCTAGTACTTGTAGCCCTTAAAGTTCTAATAGTCCTTAATCTGTATCATACATTACAATTCAACACTTAGCATTTGCTTAATCATTATGCTATCCTATCCCACATCTACCCTATGCACATATAACATTCACAAAAACTTAGAGTTGCACTTGGAAGTGCACTCAATACTTGCACATAACATGTTGACTTTTAAAGTCTTGCACACTTAGCCTTCATAGACTCATATGAAATCACATTATAACTCATATACTATGACTTTTCCAAAGTCAAACACAATATATCATGATATTAATATCAATTCTATTTAACATTTAACTTAGTACCACTGCAAAAATTTGAGCTCTTGTGACAAAATTCATAATGACAAAGTCAACTTTGTTATGCAAAATATCCTTGTTGTGACGAAATCAAATTTTATCATTATACGAAGAAAAAGATGCAAAATAGTGATAAAAAATAATTTTGTCAAAATATTTTGTTACAATAAGTAGAGACACAAAAAATATAATGATAAAAAAAAATTTGTCAGGCAATTTTGTCACTAAATCTTGGAGCCAAAATTTAGTGCCAATATTAATCACTTGTCATGACAAAAATAATTGATCACTAAAACTTTTTATCACAATAAATATTATACATACAACAAATATAATTTTCTCGTTATAAATATCTCTATTAAAGGTAATTGTCACGAAATATATTTGTCATACTATGTTTTTGGATATTGTGACCAAAAATTTGCCACTAAAACATAATAAATATTTATTAAATAAATATTTTTGATCCTTTAAATAAATGTCTTTTATATTACATATTTTCATTTTTAATCTCTTTTCATGATAATTTTTTTTAATTCACAATATGAATTTCTCAATGAATTGAAACATATTCAAAGTGGCAATAAATGAATATGAGCAAGTCCTTTATATATATTTTTCAATTATTATTTTCTAATCCAAAGTAAGAAAATTATATTTTTTAATCCAAAGTAAACAAATAATATTTATTAAAACAGTAAAAAATTAAAATATCATTTGACAAATGTGGGAATCGAACTGTTCACTGTGAAGATAAAAGCCTTAAATCCCACCGTTTGAACTATATATCTCATTCAACTAATTTTTTTTTATAAAATATTTATATATATTTTCAAAAACAAAAATTTAATATTAGTAACAAAATTATTAAAATAAATTGAATTTAAAATTTAAATATATTGTAAAATAAATTTAATTTTTTTAAACACTAAAAAATTAAATTTCTCAAATTTTGATTAAAATTAAAAAAAAATATATTGCTTTTGAAATTCTTATTACCTATTTATTCTATTACTCTCTTGAATTTTAAAATTTTTTTAAAATTTTTTTAGTTTTATTTAAATTCATTTCAAATTAAGCTATTGAATTTATATATTGTATGTATTATTTATTAGTTTAATTACTTTTGGTTCAGCCTCCAAGTCGACCACAGTTAACTCTCTTGACGCGTGATCATCTGCCTCTATATTGATTTGAAAGTCAGATTGGATTTGAAAACTATGATAATAATGTAAAATAATATACTTGTACATTTAAAATTTAACTAATAGATGTTTGATATATTATAACTAATTGATGCATTGCATATATGTATATGCTTATGTATTAAATTCAAGTAAGAATTTTGAAAATTTCATTACTAGTTGTATTAATAAGTTATATATATATATATATATATATATATGGGGAAAGAAATATACATTTAGTATGAACTATAAGAGATTAAGAAAATTATGAACTTTAATTCACACTCAAATGACAATATTAGTATTTGGGTTGTACAATATCATAATGTCATATGACTAATTAACCTAAGGCTCACTATAATCTAAATTTAAAATCACTTAGAGTTATATATTTAATTACAAGTCAATTTTTCATACAATTAAATAGGTTTATCTAAGGTTGTATTTAATATGTGTTTTACTAATATTTGATTTTATTTGTTATTCTTTACTAAATATTAATTATTGGTGACATACTCACATCAATAAAAAAATTGATGAAAAAATAACGTAAAATTGAGTATAGTAGAATTTAAAATATTACCTCTTAAGTAGAATTTAATAATTAAGAATAACCAAAACAACCTAGTTTTGGTTGCTAGCCTATTAAATTTTTTAAATCCATATTATGTTGTTTTGGACCAGGGTTATTTTATGAAGTAGAAAACCCTCATTCACTTTCTTATCTCTTTATATCTGCCGCCCCACCACCTCCCTCTCTCATGCCTGTAGCTCTCTTTTTCATTATTTTTCACTTTGTGAAACGCTTATTCTTCACCTTTTTCACCCTATTCTTCTCAATCTCTGCCCTCTGATCATTTCTTCTACTTTTCTACTCCTCTGTTTCTCCAATCTTTTCTCTCTTTTATTTCTCATTTGACCACTTTAAATTAGTATCTGACTAGCTATCTACTTATTTCAATCAAATTAAAGAAATATAAATAAATAACAGAAGCAATGTGTCAAAGGAGTTCACACTAACATAATTTGATTCAATCTTTACAGATTGATTCGTTATCTGAAGTTCGTATTCTGAATCTTTATCATTGATTATGTTATTTTGTTTTGTAGTTTTTTAAAAAGGGGTCGTCTCAAGTATATTTAGATGCATAATTTTTGAGAAAGAATGACCCACTAGATGTTTCTTTGAATTAAAGATGTTATTCTGTCATCTGACTTAAATTTATTATTCCTTCATAATTGTAGTTTGGGGTTTATATTTGTTGCTCTTCCCAAGCTACTTGTTCTCTACAACAAGTCACCAAACCATTGGCTCACTGGTAAATAATTTACAACTTTAATTCACCATTTCCTTTCATCTTAAACCAGTAAAAAGTAAAATATTTAGCTAACAAATTTTTTCCATTAGCTGATTTCTTTTTTTTTTTTTTTTTATTTACAGGAGCATAACAGTAAAAAAAAAAAAAATTGATAGGTGACAAAGAAAAGAAATTGGACACTTAGAGAAGATTTCAGAGAAAATGAGGAAAAAAGATTGTGAAGAAATAGGCTAACATGCCTTCTTTATAACTAATTTTGTATTTTTTGATATTTTTTTATCTTGCATTTATTAGGTAAATAATTTGTACATTATTTCGTGTTTGATACAATGTGAATATTAGGTGGTATAAAATTATTTCTTATATGAATAACAATTTATTCTTTATTTTTTATTTGAGAAATATCTTTTCAATATCTCAAAACAAGTAGGATGTGATTATAAAAATAATATTAATTAAAAGTAAAATTTTTTTGATATTAATTAATATTAAATGACCCAAAAATGATTTATAACAAGAATACTAATTTATATTGACAATCTATAATTTCTCACCATTTAATTATGACAAAAGCATTCTGTCACATAAATTATTATGTAAAAAATATTTTTTGTTAGTACAAATAAGATGGGACAATAAACTTTGTCACCTTTTATTACTATGATTAAATTTTTTCCATCAAAAAATATAATTTAGTCACAACAAATTTATCTTGTGGTGATGAATATTATCAATTGTGATAAAATAATAATTTAATGAGACAAATATTTCATCATTATCAGTTAGTTTATGTGACAAACTCATTTATGATAATAAATTGCCTATATTGTGATGAAATAGAATTTTATCACAAAAGACTTATTAAGACAAGCTTATTATGACAAAGTTGATGACAAACTAAATTTCTCACTAATGTTCTATTGTGACAAAATTGACATTTAATGTGACAAATAAATTTGTTACAGAAAACCTAATTTCTTGTAGTGTACACTTAACACTTTACATATATATCAACTTAACAAGTAACTTTTTCTTATATCTTTCAAACAAATCATACCATCCATCTCATAATCAATTTTGGATCATTAATCCATTATTAACACATCATAAGACCTATTTCACTTGTCACTTTATTATATACACATATTAATCATAACATAGTAATAGGGTTAGGAAACCCTCAATACCTAATTGTCTCTAGACTTATCTAGAGTTATTCCTTCAACCAACATGCAATTAAATCATTTATCATTCATGTATACATGTCAATAATCATTGAAATATATTATACAAAAATTATAGATATTGGGATTAAAATCCCAATGTAGGCCGAATACCAATATTCATGGAAAACATGAACTTTTCTTTCTTTTTGCACTTTCTGATCATTACAGTAATATGTAAACACTTCATTTAAACCATTATTTTTCATCCAAACATAACAAAAATTAGTTTAGATCCTATATATATATATATATATTGGCAGCCCCATAGAGTTTATACACATGAAAACTCCAACTTTTAAGTTTTAGGATAAAAAACATGAATTTACTTGTTTTCCATATTTTCTGATCATTACAGTAATATACAAAAATATGATTTAAATCAATATTTTTCATCTAAACACATCAAAGAACAATTTAACACACAATAGTATATAAATTGGCAGCACCCCTTGTGTTTATGCATGAAATTTCAAATTTTGAGTTTTAGGGTTCACCTTTAGAGGATTCGCGTAGAAAGGGTTGTGCTTTTAGTGGAAAAATCGATTTCTCTTCAAAAAATTTACCTAGGACAAATTTAATCAAAGAAAAATAGTAAATACACAGCCCAAAATAACTTTATCATGATTAGTTTCATGAAAATCAAATAGTAAATTGAAAAAAGAGAAAAATTTATGAAAACTGTCACAAAATCACAAGGTTTGAAAGCACCTTGTGAATTTCAGTTGAGAGAATATTTTTGAAAGAATTTTTCTATAAAAATTATAAAGAATAACATAATGGTGGCTGTCTAACAAGTGCTGGCTGAAATTTAGCTTAAATATTTAGAGTTTTGGCAAATTTTCAAGTTTATCCTTAATGAGCTAGGTTAGGAGTGTTTTGGTGTAATGGGCTTTTGGGAAATTGGGCCTTTTAATTAATTTATACACTGATTACTAGTAATTTAAAATAAAATATTTTTCTTATTATTTTCATTAAAATTTTCCCCAAAATATTTATTTAAAAATATTTTAAAAATGCTCATAAAAATTATTTTATGCTTAAAAATTACTTTGTGCATGAAAATTCATTTTTGTGAAATAAATTATTTTATGATTATGCACTTCATTTAAATCAATTTTTTCACCATAATAATTCATATTATGCATATTATAGCTAATCTAACATACCACATACTCATCAATCATATAACACATGAATTTTCATAAAAGCACACATTCTGCCATAATAACTCCAAATTCAGGTAATTGGTCATGAATGCTCTTAGGGTCGGTATGGGTTGTTACATTGATAGATTAAGAAGAAAAAGCATTAGTTGAAAAAGCAATATAAATATAAGAGTCAGAAAGATGAAATTAGCTTGATAATTGAAATGTCCAAAAGTATCAAAAAATGAAGAATAGAGATATGACATAAGATGTAATCTAAAATGGATTCAAATGTGTACTTAGAATTATAATGTAAGTATCATGTGATGCTTGATGAATTGTATTAATATATGTCTATTATTGTGGCCTAAGTTAAATTTACTAGTATTAGGGTTAGAATTAAGCCATGGTAGGAAAGTAAAGTGTATATGATACTCAATTGAATAATTTATATAACATGTTATTTGTGGATCCTAAAGGAAAATACAAAGACAATACCCTAAAATTTGGAGATTACCCTTACTGTTTGTGTTAAATCTAGTGGAGTAAATGAGTCCAAGGTGAGTACATAATACTTTTTCCTAACATGATACCTTCTAAAGGAAATGCAAATGATTCTAAATGCTTCAATACAATCCCTACTTACCGTTGAGCATAAACTTGAACCCTCATTATGTATAATTGAATTTCATTCTATCTTAATGGCCTTTAGCATATTGGAATTGCATTATACATATTATTAAATCTATTTGTTCAAATGAGATCCTTAAATCATATGAAATTACTCTTAACCATTGTAAACTAAATTGAGAATTATAATGCCTTTTATATGGCTATTGTTTATCTATGGTATCTTCCTAAGTAGAAATTTCCAACTGATGTGGGGTATGCATCAATCGTATGCATATGGTAAGATGGCCTATTAGATAAGGATAGCGTATCTGCCTTAACTAGGAGGGGTGGTCATAATTGTAAGACCTATTTAATCTTGCATTCTAGTTATTATTATGAATGGGCAAGGCAATGACTGCCACTCTCTTTTTTAACATGTGGGAGGCATACGACCTTTAAACTTATTTAATTTCTGCTAAATATATTACTGCTTAATAATTTATTATAGAAATTAAACCTACTACAATATAACTACATTGATTATTTCATTTCATTATACACTAATACTTGTCATAATTCACATTAAGATATAGTGCACTCACTGAGCCATCCTTTAGTTGTTTGTATTTTTTAAGTTTAGTACGCAAATTAGCAAGGTAAATCCTAAGCTCCATCCTTCTACTTGGGATTTCTCTGCTACAGTTAACAGCATGGATTTTGATTTTTACAATGATCATATAACTTGAAGTAAATAGTTTAGAGCTTTATAGTGTCATATTTTGGAATATTAATACTACTAAATTATGGACTATAACTAATAGTGGATATTAAACCTGATAGGTGACAATAACTAAGTAAGGATGACAATATGACATATGAATGCTTATCTATAATAAGCATGGTTAGCTTATCTAAAGGTGTAAATATGGCATATGTTGGGTATATTCAGGTATCTGAACATACTTAAGGTATACTTTTGGTATGTTGAGTATCTGATGATGTTAATGTTGGTTAAGATCTTGGAAACTTAAGTAATGATTGAGTAGCATAAAATCAGGGTTCGACGAGTTCAAGTGACCTTATGTAACCTTATGTCCTAAGACTATCACATCTGAAGGACGAGATGAGATAAATGTTAGAAATTTTCATGGATCATAAATAGGCCATATTATTGAGTAGTAAAAATAAAAATTGGAATAACCATATTTAAGTGTACTAGAGTATAGCATCAATCAAGTGAAATAGTATTTCTTTATTATACTTATCAAGACATAAGTTAGAAATTAGAAAGAAAAGTGATGATCCACTCTATATTAATAAGTTAACAATTAAATAAGGGAAAATAAGTGAAAGAAAAGAAAATACATAAATATAAATGTCAATGACAATCAACTTAAAGAAAAGAAAAGGAAGCTGATCAAGGATATATAATATGTACAGTGGTTAAATTTGATTGGATGTGTTACAAAGGAAATCTGGAAATCTAAAAGTGCATATGTGAGTAATTAAACTCGATATAAAGACTTTCATTGTATATGATAAGTACTTAATTGACTACACTTTACCCCTTGCTTTTATATATTTTATCTTTAAATTATGTTTGATTTATTTGCTTAGTGCTTTTCTAGAGTTCTTTTAGTTAACCCGGTGCCAAATGATGCCATGAACCAAATGAGACCAAGAATAGTGAAAGATCCAAGCCAAAATGCTGACTTTTGGAAGAAGATGGGCAGCCATGGGTGAAATCTCAGTTGGGATTCCACCCGTGTGATAAGAGCAAATTAGAAATACATCCAATAGCCTCCTACTACTGGAGACACCACTAAGATTTCACCCGTGGCCCCTGGAGTCGTTGGCACAGCTAGAATTCTAGCTGAGATTTCAGTGTTGTGAGGTTAAACTCTAGCAATATAACAGATCAGACAACATTTTTTAAAAAGGGAGAGCCGCCAAATAGCAAAAATGGAGATCTAAAGGGTTGGCTAAGCCTTAAAGTCACAGGAGAGGCTTGAAGGCTAGAGATATTAAGGGATTAATCGAATCAAAGACTAAGATCAAAGTGGATGTGGAAGATTGAAGAGAAGATTTCAAAGAATATCTTCAAGATCTGTTTGAGATTTCTTCTTTTTTTTTTTTTTATTTTCTGCAACTTTTTTCTTCAATTTTAATATGAACTAATTGTATTTATGATGAACCCTAGTTTTGATTATATAGATTGAAGGATTTAATCTTTAATCAATTCATCTTTGGTTGTTTTATTTTCATGATAAATCTTATTATTCTAATTAACAATTGCTAACTTATTGATTGGATATTGTTTCTATATTGGATGAATAGAGATACCCTGAAATAGACAGATCACCCATAGAAGTAGAGAGTTGATTGGGATGCTAAAGATAGATCTACAAGACTCTTTAGATTTTAACTCCTTGATATTAATGCTGTTCCTATTTGATCTTGGGTGAGAAGAGATTCCTTCCAATTTACCTAGGAATTAGGTTCTAGATCGCTTGAGAGAGGTTCTAGAATAATCTCATAGGGGTCTAACTCAACCTATTATTTGATATGCATGAGAAACTAGGGGGATTCATATCTAGATTAGCTTTGCCTAGATTATTTCCATCAATATCATTTATTTTCTTTCTTATATTAGCTTAGTTAATTTAGCTTAGTTTAATCAATTTTCATTTTAATCAACTAGACAATGGCCAAAGTTTGTGCTAGCACTTATACATTATCCTTGTGGAGACGATACTCATATTCACTACTTTATTACTTGATAACGACCTGTGTACTTATAGTTTGTTAGTGTGCATTTTGGTACATTAGTATATAATTCCTATACAAAAAGTGTGATATTATAAAAGTCTCAAATAATACGAATAAAAAACAATAAATGAATCTTCATTAAGAGGAAGAGCCCTAAGCCTAACACCTCTAACCACTATTCATCTTTACAGATCACATCAAGCTCTAGCTAAATAAAGAGAAAGACTCAATTATCTCTATTTGGTCGAAATCAACTCAATCAATATATGTTTAAGGATCATGTTCATTTATTTAAGGTCTTTAATAAATAGATTTAAACCTCTACGATTGAGATAGGAATAAGGCTAAAATTTGAAGATCTTAAGAGTATGAGAAGTTTAAGTTCCTTCCTTGTTATTCTTATAATTTCAGAGTGTGTGATAAAAATATTGTCATGATGTTTTATATAAGCAAATTGTTAGTGATATGCACTAGGCTAATAGTATGAATGTTATCATTATTATTTATTTTACTAATAAAGTGGCAATCCATTTGCTAATTCAATTAAATTGATTTTGTTAAGTTCTGAGTATATGTGATATCTATGAACATGGATAATATATTTAAAATTGTTTTGAGTATATTAGTCATGAACAGTATGAGGGAATTATGTTAACTAGTGTAAAAAACATAAAATCATTTTAATTTGATTAAAGATTCAAATAGTTTGATTAGATTAAATAGAGCTAACAAGATTAATTAGATTAATTTGTTTGCAGTGTCACATGATTATTTGTAATATGTTCTTATTAATTAGATTAACTAAGAAAACTATAAATATGTGTTTTTTATAACATTAATCATTTACTTTTTGATAGTATGCGTAAGAGTTAAACAGAAACATGTAATTACATTACATCAATCATATCAATTTAATTTGATTAAAATTGATACTATTCTATTATGAACAAAATTGTTAATAGGATTAACAACATTAGGGTTTTATGGTATTAACTCATTGAATAAGCATGGTAAATCATTTACCTTTTGAGTGCACTAAATCCGATCCTTTGTAAGGGGTGCTACCCCTTTGACCCTTGCTCACTAACCAGCTAGTGAGATCGCCGCTTAGGGTGCTATCCTTTGACCCTGTGAAACTTTTGCCACAAATATCATTAATAGGTCCAATATATATACATTTAACTATAATTCCAAAATGTTGTTTTTGATATATATGTCTTTGTGTTATATGCGTGGTTCATAGTATGGCCCTTTAGACTAATGTGATTGGCAAGTTTTATTTTTATAATTGGGTTTGTAATTTTAAATATGACCTACATGTTGTTTTTCATTTATTGTAATTTGTTTATTTTATTAGTAGTAATCAAATAGTACATATTACAACTTGTAATGGAGAACAAGGCACAAGGAGGAGACTGTTGGTGACAAATAAAGGCAAATCCATGAAGATGAAGAGTTACCTAGGATTAACCATTGATCTTCATATTGGCTTATAAAGGTCAATTTAGATTAAGAGCCATATTGTGTCATATTTACGTTATGCTTTATTATATATGTATGGGATGCAATGTTTGTTTAAATGCATAATGGTCTTTATTAGGTGAATATATGTAATAATAAGATAAATCCCTCACTTAAAATTAAGTCGTCAAAATGCCTTCCATAATTGAACACCTGTCAAGACTTCAATATAGGTTTTGCCAAACCAAAGTATATTAGACCAACTTAGTAAGGCAAGATGGATAATGGTGGTATTTTTGAGTTTAAATTGGTTAGAGTTAACTAGGTTACCAAAACTATTTTAGACCTAGGGCATAAGATGGGTGATGTGCCCAAATGCACACTAACAAACTGTAAGTGCACAGGTCATTATCAAGTAATAAAATAGTGAGTATGAGTATCATCTCCACGAGGATAGTATATGAGTACTAGTGCAAACTTTAACTATTGTCTAGTGAATAATCAAGATGAAGATTAATTAAAATAAGCTAAATTAACTAAGCTAATAAAAGAAAGCAAGTAAATGATATTGATGGAAATAATCTAGGCAAAGCTAATCTAGATATAAATCGCCCAGTTTCTTATATATATCAAACAATGGATTGAATTGGACTCTCACTAAATTAGATAAAAACCTTTCTCAAGTGATTAAATCCCTAACTTTCTAAGTATAAGGGAATCTCTTCTCAACCTATAATCAAATAAGAGCAGCATTAAGTTCAAGAGATTAACATCTAAAGAAGTCTTATAGGTCTATCTCTAGCACCCCAATCAACTCTCTATTCCTATAACTGATCTATCTATATCAGGTTATCTCTACTCATCCAATATAGAAACAATATCCAATCAACAAGCTAGCAATTGCTAATTAGAATAATAAGATTTATCATGAAAATAAAACAACCAAAGATGAATTGATTACAGTTTAAATCCTTCAATCTATACAATCAAAACTAGGGTTCATTACAAATATAATTAATTCATATTAAAATTGAAGAACAAAGATGCAGAAAATAAAAGAGGAAGAAATCTCAAACAGATCTTGGAGATGTTCTTTGAAATCTTCTCTTCAATCTTCCACATCCACTTGGATCTTGGTCTTTGATTTGATTAAATCCTCAATATCTCTAGCCTTCAAGCCCTTCCCATGACTCTAGGGCTTAGCCAACCCTCTCAAATCTCTATTTTTGCTCTATGGTGGCTCCCCTTAAAATGCTGTTTGATCTTATTTATATTGCTGAATTTTAACCTCCCACTACTGGACCCACGGCTGAGGTTCCAACCGTGCCAACGATAGGGCCAAAGAACGTATCTTCCCACGGGTGAAACCTCAGCCGTGCCTCTACCCGTGGGAGGCTACTAGATGAATTTCCAATTTGCTCTTATCACACGTCTAGAATTCTAGCCATGTGGTCACCCGCGGCTGCTCATATTCTTCCAAAAATCAGCATTTTAGCTTGGATTCTTCACCATTCTAGGTCACATTTGGTTCATGGCATCACTTGGCATTGGATTAACTAAAAGAACTCTAGAAAAGCACTAAACAAACAAATCAAACTCAATTTAAGGATAAAATATTATTAAAAATAAGGGGTAAAGTGTAGTCAATTAAGTGCTTATCAATGGGATTATTATAAGCTGGGACATATGATATCAAATCCCGTAGTAATAATCCAAGAGTTATATGAGATATAATTAGTAAAGAATTACCTACCTCAATAACCAAACTTCAAGTGATAAGCCAAAGCTTACTTAAAGTTAGATGAAATATGGATCTTAGCCCACTAAGAAACTCCAAATGTTGGAGTTTCCAAATTAATATTAAGGGTTATTAATTTGATAAAATTATTGGGAGTAATTTAATGCCTGATTAATATTTTTAATAAAAAAAAAGGAAATACTAAAATTATTTAGTATATTTGTAGATAATGGCATCAAACAACAACTCTAACATGTCATTGCGATTGGTCTTTGAGAAGGACAAGCTGAATGGTACTAACTTCTTTGATTGGTATAGAAACCTAAGAATTATTCTCAAGCAAGAATGGAAATTGTATGTCTTTGATGGACCCATCCCTAATGAACCTGATGTTAATGCACCAAGGGCTAAAAAGAATGCTTATAGTAAGTATGTGAATGATTCAATAGATGTTACTTGTCTCATGCATGCATCAATGGAATCTAAACTTCAAAAACAACTCTTTGAGATGGAGGCTTTCGCAATGATTAAGCATCTCAAGGAAATGTTCCAAGAGTGGGCTCGCATTGAGAGATTTGCCATTATAAAGGCTTTACTCTCATACAAGATGGCTGCAGGCAACTCTCATCTTAAACATTTAGAAAAGTTTGGTCTAGTCATTAACTAAGAGTTGGCTATTGACATTATTCTTTAATCATTGCTTGATCCATATGATGGTTTCATAATGAACTATAATATGCGTAATATGGAGAAAACTATTTCTAAGTTGTATAGAATGTTGAAAATTGATAAAAAGAACATTAGGGACATTAGTAACATTTTGATGGTTTGAAAGGGGAAGGAATGAAGAAGAAAAGAAAGGTTAAGGGCAAGTTTAAGGCTTCCAAGGACAAGTCAAATCTCAAGCCTAATCCTAAGCCTAAGGCAAAATAACCAAAGGAAGGAGAATGCTTTTTCTACTGAAGAGAAACTACAAGCTCTATTTGGATGATTTGAAAAAAAGAAGGGTAGTGAGACTACTACTTCAGGTATTTATGTTATAGAAGTCAATTTATCTACTTCTACTTCTTGGATATTAGATACTAGATGTGGATCTCACATTTGTGTTAATGTGCAAGGTCTAAAAGGAAGTAGGTCATTGGCTACAGGTGAGGTAGACCTACCGGTTAGAAATGGAGCAAGAGTTACTGCTTTAGCTATAGGAACTTATTAATTATCTTTGCTTAGTGGACTTATTTTGGAATTGAATAATTGTTATTATAAGCCTGCTATGAGCAGGAATATATTACCATTTCTTGTTTGGACTTGGATGGTTTTTCTTTTATTATTGAGAATAAAAATATCTCTATCTATAGAAATAATATTGTTTATAGAAATGCTCATTTATCATGTGGTCTCTATGTTCTAAACCTTGAAAATCCAAATACTAAGTCTATATATAATATAGATACAAAGAAGTTTAAATATAATGATTTAAATTCAACCTATCTCTGGCATTGTCATTTAGGCCATATAAATGAAAAATGCATTTCAAAACTCCAATGAGATGGACTTTTGAATTCATTTGATTTCAAATCTTTTGAAATGTGGGAATCTTGTTTCTTAGGCAAAATGACCAAAACCCCTTTCATAGGATATAGTGAAAGGGCTAATGACTTATTGGGCCTTATACAAAATGATGTATATGAACCATTGAGTTCAAGTGCTAAAGGTGGTTACCAATACTTCATTACTTTTATAAATGACTTCAGTAGATATTGCTATGATTATTTAATGAAACAAAAGTCTGAATATGATAAGTGCTTAATTGACTGCATTTTACCCATTGTTCCTAATATATAATATCTTTAAATTGAGTTTAATTTGTTTGTTTAGTGTTATTTCAGAGTTCTTCTAGTGATTTTATATTTTAGGATGCTAGAGATCAAATTAGCTTGCAAGTACGAAACAAGGCATGAAATCGGTGCAAAAAGGGTGAAAGAATGAGGGATAGTAGCCTGTCACGGGGTGAGCCATGCCTGTGAGTTTGGCCATGATATGAGAAGCAAAACTGAAGAATTCCAGTAGCTTGTCATAGGGTGAGCCATCGCCTAACCCATGCTCATGACGCAACCTAAGTCATTGTCACTGGGTGACTCATGGCCATGGCATTAGCTGTGAGTGGAAGATTCAATAGCTGTATAAAGAATTTTAAGTAGAAACGAAAGGAAGAGCCGTTCTGGGGACTTGGTATTTCGATCTAGGATTCCTAGGATTCCAAATTCCATTTTATTTCTTTTATTCTTAAGAAAGCTGTAAACAAGATAAAAGATCCATTGTTGCATAAATTCAAAACAGTAATTAAAGGATTAGAGAGAAGATTTCTTCAACGTCATCCATAGGTTGTTTGATAAAGATGATAGGTTAAGTGAGCAACCCCAAATTGAGCCAAATGACATGTGTGGAATGGATTCAAGTGTTGAAGAATTCTCTTCTGATGACAGCTAGTTGTGTGAGAGCATGGAAAGGGAAATTATGGATTTAGAGAGTAATGAAAACCATATCTCCCCTATCATTTCATCTCTCCCACCTTTTGAAGAGAATGGAAATAGCCCACCCACTATTCTAAAATCAACCCCTCATACAACCCATATTTTAGAAGTTAAAAACCTAACCATAAACTAATTTAAACCACTACCACCCTTCTCTACGTGCTTTTATGCTAGAGCATCAAGTATATGGCCAGTACTTATAGTCTCTATATTTCTTTTAGAGAGGGAAATTTATTTTGTGGAGGTGTTGAAGCAAAAGGTTAATGCATTTGGATGGTGCATCTTGAAATTGAAAGAGGTGGTTGACATTGGTGACGTGCCTGATCTTTTGAGTGAAAAGCTAAAAATCCCTACATCTAGTATGTGGGTAAGATTGTTCGACAATGGTTTTGAAACTAGCAAGCTTAGGTTTACACGAAATGGGGAACCAAAAATATTTATTATTGTTGAAAAAAGGCTATGCAAAGACCAAAACCTTTACATACTCTTTTTTATCTTAGTTTATGGAGGTAGACAGCACAAGGAAACCTCCATGCCATTGGTAAAGGATGAATAAGGCAAACATCCATCTAATACGACATTAAAAAAGCGCTTAATGGGAGGCAACCCATTTATGGTTTTTGTTTTTATTTTTATTATTTTTGTTTTATTTTTATTTTCTTTCTATTCTATTTTGCTTTTATTTTTGTTTTACTTTAAATGGATCTTATACTTTCATTTTAGTTCAATCTCTTTGTATATAGGATAAATTTGATCCTGGCTAAATTTGACTGGAAGGGACACTGTAAAAGATTCATGTGGGACATCATTCAGGGCAGTTAATTCTCTCTTTTAATTTTTCATTTTACTTGTTTATAACACATTGGGAACAATGTGTTACTTAAGTGTGGGGGAGAGGTGTTTTATTCTGCCCTATCTTTTATTAAATCTTGCATTTAAGTGATTTGAGTTGTGGTGATAGTTTGATTTGAAATTAACTCTTTTTAGTGATAAATTGATCTAAATTTGCTATGACAATGACTTGTTGAAGTGTGGCTTGATTAAATTGATCATGTGTTAAGGATTGAATATGGTGGTCATGATTAGGGAATTTAATTTTTGCAAATTTTTTGCATGCCTGAAATTTGAAACTTTAGTTACACTTTTTGAGCCTAATTTATCCACTATTACTTTTGTTCTAGTTTACTAGAAATGCTTAATACCTTAGGTAGCTTAACTATTTTTCTTAGAAAAAAAATAAAAAATAAAAAATAAAATAATAAAAAAAAGGGATTATGCAAATGAGCTTTGAAAATGTTATTCTGCTGTTCTTAACTCTTTTAAACAAAAAGGATTGGGATTATGAATAGTGCTAGTAGCCATTTGAGTGAGTGATTCTACCTGAGGCTGGCACCACAAGTATTTGCATTCACATAAAAAGGCTAGTATGATAATTCAAACAACTCAAGCTTCTTAAGTAATTGAAAAGAAAACATGAAAATGAAATGTATTATCAAATTATGAATGAATGAAAAGTTAAGAGAATAGTCAAGCACCTAAGAGATAAATCTTTATAAATCTACTTTTGTAGAATTTTTGTCTCTGTGGAATTATTTGCTCAAACTTGTAACTTTAGAATTTAGTCTTCAGGTTTGTGAGATTTGTCTTATAGATTTCCTTATTTGAATACCATATTTGAAAATTGGCACTTAGTTGAGGATTTCAAGCCTTGCTGATAATAAGTTGTTGTAAATTATTTAATTTTCTTTGACTAGAGAGGGTAGGTTTTATTTCTTACTATTGTTATGATTTAATTTGCTTGAGGACAAGCAAATACTCAAGTGTGGGAGAGTTTGATAAGTGCTTAATTGACTACATTTTACCCATTGTTCTTAATATATTTTATCTTTAAATTAAGTTTAATTTATTTGTTTAGTGTTGTTTCAAAGTTCTTTTAGTGATTTTATGTTTTAGGATGCCATAGATAAAATAAGCTTCATAGTATGGAACCAAGGCATGAAATTAGAGCAAAAAGGGCGAAAGAATAAAGGATAGTAACCTGTCATAGGGTGAGCCACGCTTGTGAGTTTGGCCATGACTTAAGAAGCAAAATTTAAGAATTCCAGTAGCCTGTCACAGGGTGAGCCATGGCCTAACCCATGCTTGTGATGCAACCTAAGCCATTCTCACTAGGTGACTCATGGCCATGGTGTTGGCCGTGAGTGGAAGATTTAGTAGCTATATAATGAATTTCGAGCAGAAACAAAAGGAAGAGTTGTTTTAGGGACCTAGTCTTTCAACCTAGGGTTCCTAGGATTCCAAATTCAATTTTTGTTCTTTTATTCTCGAGAGATTGAACCCGTAAACAAGATAAAAGATCCATTGTTGCATGAATTTGAAGCAGTAATTAAGGGATTAGAGAGAAGATTTCTTCAGCATCATCCATGGGTTGTTTGAGATCTCTTTCTTCTTTTATCTTTTCTTTGTTGTCTATCAAAACCATTATGACTAATTGTTTTTATCTAGATATTGATGAACCTTAGTTCTTGATTGTATGGATTGAATAATATCAATATTAATTAATTCACCTTTGATTGTTTGATTTTTATGATTAATATTATTATTCTAATTAGCAATTGCTAGCTTGTTAGTTAGATTTTGTTTCCATGTTAAATGAGTAGAGATACCTTGACATGGATTGATCACCCATAGGAATTGAGGGTTGCTTGGGGCTCTAAAGATATAAACACATGATTTAAATGATTACTTTTCATCCAAACAAAACAAATATTAGTTTAGAATATTAAACATCATAATTTGACAACCTTAAAGTTATCAAACCAAAGATTTTTCTAACTTTCAAGTTCTAGAGTGAAAACCTTGAATTTCCTTATTTTCTGAAGCTTTTTGGTCATTCCAGTAAAATGCAGAAATATGATTTAATCCAATATTTTTTATCAAAACACATTAAAAATCAGTTTAGAAATCAATCGTGCAGGAATTGCTTTCCCCCCCCCCCCCCCTTGTAGTGATTATGCATAAAAATTTTAATTTTGAGTTGTAGGATTTATCTTTGGAGAAATTGCGTGGAAAGATTTGTATTTTTGGTAGAGAATTAAATTTTTCTTTCAAAAACTCACCCAAATAGAATTAATTTTGGTAGAGAGGATTGTTTTGAGAGAATTTTGAAGGAATGGTGAAGCCAAACGCAGGGAAAGGAAGGTGGTGAGGTGAAATTTCAAACATTTTAAAATTTCACTTCACCCAATTTTGGTCCAAAATTCATTCAAGCAATCAATTAATCTATATGTAAAACACATATGCATTGAAAAAAGAAGGAAGAGTAATCATATTACCTCTTGTAGGTTCCTTCTTTCTTTATCAAGGAGCTTCCCAGGTGTGAAGCCTCTAGATCATCCACACATAGCTCACCTCCAAATTTCCTCTTGATTTCTTTGGTGTTCTTGAATCCTCTCTTAGATGCCCAATTTGATTCAAGATTTCCCTCAAAAATCTTTAGGAAGTTTAAGGTTTCTCTTTGGTTTGTTTTACACTAAACACATTTTCAATTTGCAAGCATTTGTTCTTTCATAAAGAACAAAGAAAAGAATTAAAGATTAAAAGAAAATTGAAAAAACATTTTCTTCCTTTTCTTTCTCTCTCAACTTCCCTCTCTAAGAATGCTTCAAATCTAAAATGATGTTCAAAACTTATTGCAACATAAAAACTCGAAGCTTTTATATTGTTTGCAAGACTTAACTCTTAAGTCTTCACAAAGACTTGAATGCCCTTACATTTTCTTTTAGCTCACCATTTGGTGAAGGGGCAAAGTTAGACTTTGCTTTTTCAAATGGTGAAATGACCATTTTATCCTTTAGAGGTAAAATGGACATTTCCACTTGCCAAAAGATGTAATTACAATTTTGACCTTAGTAGAAAATTCTCTAACCCCTAAATCCATCATATGGGCTTATGAATAATGAATTTTCTCTAACCCCTAAATTGCCTCTTTTCCATATCATATATGGGCTTAGACCACATCTCACGTGTTAAAAGTTTTCATTAAGTTTAAAATTAAGTCTTTGATTTAGTCCAAATCAAATTTCAATTTAATCTTTCTCATTTGCATCATATACAAAAAAAGATTTAATTGAATAGAAACTTTCATAGATTAAACATCAGAACATGCTAGGGTCCTTGTAAAATTAATTACATGTTTAATCATTTTAGCACTAATCAATTAATTGAACACTTTAATTAATTATTATGGTAAACTTTTTACACTTGGAAGGTGATCACTATTGGGTGTGTGACTTTCTAGGTTCATATCTAATTAGCAATGGGAATGAGAAAACACTTTTCTCTACTAATGTGAAATCCCCACTTCACACTTAGTCCCATAAGTCGTGAGGGATAGCTAGCATTTCATGTCATGACTACCTAATTAGAAGTGAATGTTTATAGTTAACAACTTTAAACATCATATGGACCATCGATCATAAATCATCATACACTAGAATCCCTTCATTAAAGATCCCAATCTCGGCTAGGGTAATAGTTTATGTCAAACCCTAATGTGCCTCAATTCTATGTCCTTATCTCGGTTCTAATTCTTGACAATATTAGATTCCTACTAGAAACTCTTTCTAATGAATCTTACTAATCTAGCCAGAAACTTAAGTATCAAGAACGACCATATAGTATAGGATCTTAACCTCGTTTACTCGAGGTAATGAATTTTATCTTAGCGATCACTTACCTCCATATATAACAAATTAGAACCATCACATGCCATATATCCGTACATGAATAGTACATCTATGTAAGCAATAATAAATCCTAACTTCCTATATATGAGATATAGTATCCCTCAAGTCAAAGGATTATATGCACTATTATGACCTAGATGATAAATAATTGACAAGTAAAACCCCATATTATTATCATCTAACGTCATTGTTTGACTATTCATTCTATGAATATCCACATGTTTGTATCAACATCATATATCAAGCAGCATGAGACTCACTGCCTCTATAATCATCTGTATCATATACTGATTATAGAAAACAAACAGAGGTGATGGTCTTCCAGAATTAATGATGCCCAGTCATTAATCCTATGACTATGAACATTTTTAAAATATTTGTACAAGAGCAATCTATCTTTCATATTCTTAATACTTGAGAATAGATCCTCTTACAAATACTTAAGGACTATATTCAGTAATATGAAACCCTTTTCACATTATGAATATATTATCATGCCATTGGGAATTAAAATCTACTATTACGTAACTATTATATGGCTCATAGGGCACATACTGCTATCAAATTTTTCTATCAAAATACAAAAAATTAGAGTGATGGCTGCTGGAACATTAGGGTTGGCCGAAATTTTAATATTTAAAGGTAGGGTTTTGGGCAATTTCCACTAATACCCTTAATGAGCTAGGTTAGGAAGGTTTTTGGGTAGTGGGTTTTTTATTTAAATTAGGGGCTGATTATAAGTAATTAA
Organism: Reutealis trisperma; assembly: GCA_947687605.1. Taxonomy (NCBI): domain Eukaryota; kingdom Viridiplantae; phylum Streptophyta; class Magnoliopsida; order Malpighiales; family Euphorbiaceae; genus Reutealis; species Reutealis trisperma. The sequence continues at coordinate 170,128 of CANTUT010001005.1, forward strand.
AATAAAAATATTTTTCTTATTACTTTCATTAAAATTTCCCTCAAAACTTTTATTTAAAAATTATTTTAAAATACTCATAAAATCATTTTATGCTTAAAATTGCCTTTATGTATGAAAATTCATTTTATTTAAAATAATTTATTTTATGTTAATGTACCTCATATAAATCATTTATTTCATAATAATAACTCATATTATGCATATTAAAAATTAATTTAACATGCCACATACTCATCAGTCCCATAGACCACAAATTCCCATAAAAGCTTATACTTAACCTTAATAGTTCTAAATAAAGCAAATTGTCATTAAAATTTCTAGGGTAGGTATGGGTTGTCACATTCTCCCCTCCTTAAAAGAAATTCATCCTCAAATTTAAATTCTTACCTAACTAATCTTAAAAAGCTGAGGATGCTTCTGCTACAACTCCTCCTCGGCTTCCCAAGTGCACTAATCTATCCCATGATTTCACCATTGGACCTTAATCACGGGTATCTCCTTGTTTCTTAACCTCTTCACTTGTTGATCCACTATAGTTATTAGTGACTCCTCATATGATAGCTGCTCATCTAATGTTATGTCTGGAGGTGATAGGACATGAGACGGATCTGACACATACTTCCTTAACATAGAGACGTGAAACACTAGATGCACATGCGCCATAGTTGGAGGCAGGGCAAGTCTATAAGATGCATCCCTAACCTTATCTAAGATTTTGAAAGGGCTAATGAAGCAAGGTGATAACTTTCCTTTCTTGCCAAATCTCATAACACCTTTCATTAGAGAGACCTTCAAGAACACGTGATTTCCCACAACAAAATGGATGTCTTTCGCTTAGGATCTGCATAACTCTTTTGTCGACTAAATGCCATTTTCAATCACTCTTGAATCAAAGGTACTTTCTAAGTAGTCTCCTTAAGCAATTCTGGCATCTCTATATGCTTGTCTCCAGGTTCAATCCAATAAACTGGAGAATGACATTTTCTCCCACACAATGCTTCATATGATGCCATACCAATGGATGAATGATAGCTATTGTTATAGGAGAATTTAATCAAGGTAAATACTTATCCCAGTTACCACCAAAGTCTAAAACACACATCCTTAACATATCCTCTAGTGTCTAAATTGTCCTTTCAAACTATCCATTCATTTAAGGGTGAAATGCAGTACTAAAATCAATGGAAATCGCTAAAACCTTAAGGTGAATTGAGTCCCTCGATCCGAGATAATAGAAATCACACTCTGTGTAGTTTCACAATCTCATTGATATACAATTATGCATACTGAGCTATAGACTATATGGTCTTAACTCCTAGAAAATGAGTAGATTTTGTTAGTCGGTCCATTATGACCCATATAGAGTCATATCCTTTGAAGGTTCTAGGTAACCCAACTACGAAGTCCATAGTGATGCGCTCCCACTTCCATTTAGGTAGTTAAATTTCTTGTAGCAATCTAGAGGGTTGTTGATGTTCGTACTTGACTTGCTAGCAAGTTAGACAAGATGCTACAAACATCGCTACATCCTTCTTCAGTCCAAGCCACCAATAGTTAGCTTTCACATAATGGTACATCTTGGTACTCGTAGGATGAGCACAATAAGGTGTCTAATGTGCCTCTTTTAATATCTTTTCCCTTAATCCATCCATATCATGCATGCATACTCTATCCTTGCACTTTAAAATTCCATTAACCACTTCAAACTCGGAGTTCTTCCCTTCTTTCATCTCATCATTCAACTTCACCATATGTGGGTCCTTACCTTATGAATCCCTTATTTCTTCCATTAGTTTAGACCTCACTTGGAAATGAGCCAATAAAACTCTCGACCTCTAATCTCCAGCTTTAAGCCTTGGCTAAACAATTTCTTTAATTCCTTTATAATTAGCCTCTTTCGCACAGTCACATGGGCTAGGCTTCCCATCAATTTTTGACTCAAGGCATCTGCCACCACATTTGCCTTTCCAAGATGGTAAAGAATTTGACAATCATAGTCATTCAATAGTTCAACCCATCTTCTCTAGCTCAGGTTGAGGTCTCTTTGGCTTAAGATGTACTAAAGACTTTTATGATCTATATAGATCTCACACTTTGTTCCATATATGTAATGTCTTTAGATTTTAAGAGTGAAAACTATGACTGCTAACTCCAAATCGTGAGAAGGATATTAACTTCATTGTTTTTAAGTTGTTATGATGCATAGGTGATGACTTTCCCATTCTACATCAAGACGCATCCAAGTCCTACTCGTAAGGCATCACAATAGATAGTGAACTCTTCTTCTCCTTCCGGTAATGCCAAAACTGGAGCTAATATCAAACACTTGTTGAGCTTCCAAAAACTCTTCTCATAGGACTCTTCCTAATTGAACTTAACTTGCGTTTTAGTCAACTTGGTCAATGGAGGTACTATCTTAGAAAAGTCCTGTACAAATCTGCGATAATACCCAGCCATGCCCAAGAAACTCTGTACTTTCAAAACCATTGTGGGCCTTAGCCAGTTTGTTATTGCTTCATCTTTCTTAAGATCAACTTAAATCACTTCCTTACTTACTATATGTCCTAGAAAGTTGATAGACTCCATTCAAAACTCACACTTGGATAACTTAGCATAGAGTTAGTGATCACATAGTGTTTGAATCATAATCCTCAAATGTTCTTCATGTTCTTCTTTATTCTTTGAGTAAATCAGGATGTCGTCAATGGACACGATCACAAACTTGTCAATGAACGGTTTGAATACTTGATTCATCAAGTCCATAAAAGCAGCAAGACCATCTGTCAGTCTGAATAGCAGAACCATGAACTCATAGTGTCTATATCTAGTATGGACGACAGTCTTACAGATGTCTTCTCCATGGATCTTTAGTTGATGATAGCTAGGCCTTAAGTTGATCTTGGAGAAGTGACCAGCTCCTTGCAATTGATAAAAAAAAAATCATCGATCCTCAATAATGGGTACTTATTTTTCATAGTGACTTTGTTAAGCTGATGATAATCAATGCACATCTGAAATGAGTGTGAGGCCTCGCCCGAGCACCGCTCTGATTTTTTAAAGAGAATTGAAATGCTCATTTAGGAAAGAACTAATGAGGAAGCCCTCGAGCTTATCTTTGATAGATTTGAAAATTGTTTTTAGGAGTCGCCACCTTAATTTATTTTTATTTGGGAAATATAAGGAAAAAACTCATTTGACTCTAATTATAACCCAAAAGAAAAAGGATCACCAACCTTGAAACTAAAGAGGATTTGAGGACTAGGTTTTCAGTTTATTTTAACAAAATAAGTTTGGCCAATTAATATAAGAGTGACTTAAAATATATTTCATGAACAAACTAAAATGCATGAACAATTTATAATATGTATGATCATTGATTCCATATGTCCAATAATAAATACAAATAATAGTCTAAAAGAAAGTTAACATTACAAATAAAATCCCAAACATAGCGGATACCTCCTCTAGCCCTTATGGGTTCTGGGGAAGTCACACATTCCCAAAACTAATCCTAATAATAAAGCAAAGAAACAAACACAAAAGTAAGTGAAGAAGGTGATAGAGGGATAGTTGATTAATTTTAATTAGATTTGATGCTTGAACCAAGCATGCCTATGTATCCCTTTGAATGGGAATCAGAACCCACACAGTTCTCCCTTCTTACAAAGGGGTTAATTTAGCCTAGCCACTTTATCATATTTTGATTGATTGATTAAAAGAGGGTTGAGTTAATTAATTAATTTAATTGATTATTGAGTTAATTATCTAGCAACCTAGATGAATCAATTTAATTAACTAACTAAAAGAAGCAAGGAACTTTAGACAAAAGAAAATTAAAGGAAAAGAAGCTTACCTCAGATTATGGGGGATAGCTGACTTCAGATGGCGAGCAGTGGCAAGCCTTGGACAGCGGGCAGTAGCTGGCATTGGATGGCAGGTGGCATCTAGCCTTGGATAGTAGATAGCAGCTGGCCTCAGACTGTAGACGGTAGCTGGCCTTGGATGGCAGGCGGTGACTGGCCTTAGACGTCAAGCGGTAGCTAGCCTCGGATGGTGAGTGGTGGCTAGCCTTCGGCAGAGGACACAAGCCTTGGGTAAGAGACTTACCTCAAATAGGTGGGTGGCAAAAGCCTTAAACTAGTTGAGTAAGAATCAAGGAGAAACTCCCTAACTCGCTTTGCAAAGCAAGGAGGAAATGCAAAGCTGTTTGCTTGAATTTATTGCTTTTTAAGCTCTAGAAGTTAGTGTCTTGAAGTGTGGGGAGGCCCTCTATATATAGGAGGTTTGAAGCATAAAAAAAAACCAATTTCCAATGTGGAATTGCAGAAATATGCGCAAGGTGCCACAAAAGTCCTTGTGTGATGCTGCACATGGCTGTGCGACAACCACACAGGCCTATGCGGCAGCCAGCCTTAGTTTCGCCCATTTCGCCCGTTTTCACCTGTTCTTGCTCGTTTCTCATCCGTTTTAGATGATTCCAGTTGCGTTGCACCCATTACTGAGTCTCAAAAAATTTGATGATGATTTAAGAGTCTTGATTGATTCCTTTTCTGACTAAATGGTTTGTAATTTTAAGAGGTGCAGAATTAAAGATTCACAGTTGCCTCCCTCATCAGGATTGCTCTATCTAGTAGGCAGTTACGATGAGTGTGAACTTTAAAATGAAGAAGATGCCCCTGGTATATTTGGGAGTGTTAGGAAGAAAATAGTAGTTCCTGTTTGGTAGAAATTAGAAGTCATGTTCTTGTCTGATAAAGATAATCCTATTTGGTAGGTTGTGATGATGTTGATGATGATGATCCTATCGGGTAAGATCTAGAAGCAATATTCCTATCTGGTGGGAATGGTAACGATGATCCTATCTGGTAGGATTTAGAAGTAATATTCTTGTATGGTAGGAATAGCAAATCACTAGTCCTGTCTAGTATGAGTGATAATGATGATCCTATCTAGTAGGATCTAAGAGTAATATTCCTGTCTGGTAGGAATAACAAATCACTAGTCCTATTTGGTAGGAGTAATAATGTTGATCCTGTCTGCTAGGATCTAAGAGTAATATTCCTATCTAGTAGAATTGGCAAATCACTGGTCTTACTGGTAGGAGTGAACGTCTTGTCTGGTAGGATTGGCAAAATTATCAGCCTTGTCTGGTACGAGCAGAATATCTATTTGTAATTATAGAAATTTTCTATATGTTGAATCTTGTGTAACAGTGGTCAGATGCTTGGAGGAGACTATTGTGATCATATAGAAACTTGCTATTCTAAATTCTAACTTGAGACGGGTTTACTACTACATTCCTGCGTGAAAAGTTACTATACAAAAGGTACTATATAAAGGCGTGCCACCTCTCACTTTTTGCAACTTTTCTCATTTATCAAATTTTGGTTCTCTCTCTATCAAGTATTAAGGCATGATCCCAACCCAGTGAACTTTCTGTAGGAACCAGAGCACCATGTGTCTAGTACTGGCATCATAGAGGTATTTACCATTTTGCACTTCTTTTCTGTTGTAATGTTAGTTTATAGAAAATATATGCATGTAAAATAAATTTTTTTTTTTTACAAAGACTACAACCATTAGATTGAGAGGCGGTAGATCAAATCTATTTGCTGTCTCTACTTACCTGGAGACTTATTCCCGAGTCTAAGGGTTGATTGAGCCGTCTAGATTGCTAGGATTTTTGTCTTTAGATTATACCTAAGAGGGTAATATTCCTTTGCTATGAACATTGGCAGAGAGGTGGTGGGATACTACAAACACTTTTCACTTTCCATGTGGGGAGATGACTATGACCCCTTTGGACTTGATGATGTTAGCTGGTCTACCATTTTGACCTCGAGTCTTAGAGCTTTATCCTGCTTGGACCTTTATCTCATCAGAGACTATAGTTTACTTATTGGGCATTGACCCTCCCCAAGGCAATCCACATGTCCCCCGTTCTTAGCTCTAAGGGCAGATTGACACTTATACTTATGATGTGGGAGTCCTTTCGGATGAGCAAGCTGCTAGGTTGCTCATTCTGCCACACACGGAGGGATACCATTGATCTAAATATTTTGCGCTCACTAGAGGATTTATCCATTATTAGAGAATTTGACTGGGGAGGTGCAGCTTTGTGCGTGATGTACTGAGAGATGTTTGACCTATCTAGAGGAGAATTTCACTACTTTAGGAGGGACTCACATCATCTGCGAGGTATGTTTCTCTCTTTCCACTTTTGTCTTGTACCCACTATCCCTGTGTCTTATGATTATTTTCCTTTGTGCAGTATTGGGCCTACGAGTACTTTCCTTTTCTTGCTCCTGCTTTGAGGGATCGTGCAGCAAATCATATCCCGAGTGATTATCTTTGGTGGACATAGAATCGCCATCATCAGGAGAGATACAATTTTTGCCATATTTGAGATTTCTTCTCCCGTTTAGTATCATCACAGGTATGGACACATGCTTAACACATCATCTTTATCACTCATTCTAATATTCTATTTGCTCTTATTGTTCTTTTTTCATAGTTCTAGTGGTTACCTTTTACTGACATACTTCAACTCATCACTCTATACCATGAGTCTGGTGTGGCTTTGTCTTCCCGTCGCCTCCTTTTACATTTCTACACTGATTCCATGTTTTACCTTGGCGAGAGAGTTTGCAGCTAGATTACAAGAGAGAGGATTGTCCCAGCTAACCCCTCTATTAAGATGCGATATGGATCGTGCATCCCTGATAAGGATTCATTAATAGCAAGCCTTCTAGTTAAGCCTTTCTTGGACCTTGAGGGTGACTATAAGAGCTTTTGCATGCATCGCCTTCTACCTTACGTCCCATTTCTTCCAGGACGGGCCCATTCTAGTTATAGATCTTCTGCCATAGGATCAGTTCATACTTCTACTACTAAGAGGAGTGGTGGTCCGAGGTCTACTATAAATGCCCCTTCTGATAGGGCTAAACTAAGTGAGCAGATGAGTTTTTCTTGCCTACTTATGGGCAAGAGAGGACTTGAATTATGTTTCTCCTTATCATGGCTTGGCTTGATATAAGATCTCTCATGACCTCCCTATTGATTTTATCCCATTTCTAGATCATGTAGGTGAGGTATATGCTTTTGCCCCCTTTCTAAGCTTACTTTTTGTCACTTAATGTAGTTTCTTACTCATCTTTTCCTTATGCAGATCCCTAAGGATTGGGCTCACCATAACTATGAGATGGTTCATCGCTTAAGAACAGTATTGTCTGTGACTCTTACTTTGAGTGGTTGTGATGAGGGAGATGATGTAGATCGAAGGAGGAGACATAGGCGAGGCCAACATTAGCTTTCCTCCTATTATGCAGATGATATGTTGACTCTATGTATGATTATGCATGCATATATGCATGTTGATGCGAAACTTGACTCATGTTTTATTTTATATGTATGATGCGTGGATGTTATGACTCAATTATGCAAGGATTTGACTTATATATATTATGAATGCACCTTTTTCTATAAATGAATCCGTGGTAGGGCTCCACCATCTCTCTCTTTTGCTCTCTCCCCTTTTATTCATCAAATTCTTCTCAAATACTGCATGATCTGTAAAAGGGAAGGGTCACGGTAACTTGCGATAACTAGCGATCCTGTGTGGTGCTGCATAGCCTTGTGCGACTGCCACAGAGAAGCTTGTGGCACTGCATTGATGTTTGAGGTAGTGCCGTAAAAACACTTGAGGAAACCCAATGAAAATCTTCAATTTTCCCCTATATATACCCCTCTAGATATCCTCACAACTGCAATTCGACTTTTACAACACTTTTCCTGCTCTCTTCTCTTTACTTTTCTCTCATCTTTTCCTCTAGTTTCCATTTTTCTTTTCACTCATGGAGCCCTATTTTAGTCATTTAAAGCATTTATGGACCAAAAACCTTGAGCAAGTGGAGCGCATTAACTTAAGGACTTTTGGAATTAGTGCCATGCTAACCTTGAGAGGGGTCCGAGTAGATTGGGACTTTTTAAGGGCTTGTATGAAATTCTGGGATCCTAAGGTGCATGTTTTTAGATTGGAGCAAGCATGGATGAAATGTGTCCTACTTTTGAAGAATTTAGTGTGTTACTGGGATCTAATCTTGAAGCTGACTTGGCTGCTCCCACACTGAGAGTAGGGTACTTCAACTCATTTCCAAGGCTCTTGGGATTGGACCCTGCAATTGCTAGCCCTATGGTCGTGAATGATTGGGTGGACTTGACTACTATAATTATCGAGTTCTATGATCCTTGAGGCTTTGAAGATAAGGAATGGCAGGATCATCGGATGAATGCTTTAGCTTTTTGTCTGACTACCGAGTATCTCTTTATAGGTTCAATTGGTTGGGGGAAATTAAGATAACCAAACTAATTTTTCAAATGGCTAAAGGTCACTCTATTACTGGGATTATCTTAGTAGAACAATCCTTAGTTTGGATTGAGCTTACAAAAGTGATGGGCCTTAGTCTGTGAGTCCAATCATTCTGCAGGTATGCTTTTCCTCTTCCTTTTCCTTTCTCTTTCCCATTTCCTTTCTCACTTAGCTATGTTTTTGGACAAATTTGGCTAAGGGATCATATGAAGGTGGTTGCTTCTCCTACTAAAAAAGATTACTCTACTTCATGGTACTAGTCTCGCACAATAGTGAGGAAATTCTATTTTAAAAAGGATTGGACTGAGTGGCTATTTGAGCTTGACCCTTAGGAATTGGTGTGGCTTTGTACTTGGTATAAGATCAAAAAGTTTATAACTATGAGTTATGGCTATACGATGGTTTATTTGATGGGTTTGAACATGGTTACATTTTACTAAGGAACAAGGGTGATGCGCCAGATGGGTCATGCGTAATGAGTGACCCCAGATGGAGCTATCTTTGAATTTGCTTTCATCACTCCCACTGTGGCTAGGGCTGTTACTAATGGATGGTCCCACAATTTTCATATTATTCTTCCATCTCGTTGCTTTCATAAGACATAGGCTTACACTTTATGGTGGATTGCTACAACTTGGCCATCAGTGAAGATAAGGAGGGTGACTTTACTTAAGGAGATAGAAGATGACACTTCTGTAAGGGGACTACTAACAATTAGGAGATCCATTATTTTGGGCTTTAGGCAAAATTTTTTGATTTTTTATTTTAATGAATAAGACTCTTAAATCCATCTTAATTCCAATTTTTAATAAAACACCATCATTTTTTCATTTTATTTTATTATTATTATTTTTTCACCATTTTTTTTTCTTTTTTTTTTTGCATTGAAACAACAAAATTTAGCACAAAAGAAAATTTATTAAGGATTTGGACTGCACCCAATAAGGGTTACCTACATATTTCCTTACATAACTTACTTCTGTTACATACTTTTCTCTATTATTTTGGAGAATCAGGTCCATGTAGTTCTTGTCACAATGCATCATTATATGAAGTATCACTTTAATTGATCCTAGTTGCAAGGGTTGGAGAATTCAATTTCATCCAAATCAATGAGAATGGCACCTCCACTTGATAGGATGTGTTTAAGCACATAAGGTTCAGTCCAGTTTGGTCTGAATTTGCCTCTCAGGTCGTGCACTGGGGCTCGAATTTCCTTTAAGACTAAGTTTCCTTCCTGTAGTCCCCTATCCCTCACTTTCTTGTTGAAATGCTGAGATAACTTTTATTGATAACCCTATAGTAGATACAATGCATCCATTCTCTTTTCTGCAATAGCATTCAACTGATCATGATAACTTTTAATCCATTATATCTCATCTATCTGACTTTCCTTTATGATCCTAACTGATTTGATATCCACCTCAATCGGCAGCACAACTTCCATTCCATATGCTAACGAGAAAGGAGTTGCCCTAGTTGGTGTATGGATGGAAGTCCTGTATCCCCATAGAGCAAACGGTAATTTTTGATGCTAGTGCTTATGATTATTAGTCATCTTTTGCAGGAGGGATTTGATGGTCTTATTTGCTACTTCAACCACCCCATTAGTTTGTGGTCAGTAAGGAGACAATATGTGATGCTGGATCTTTTCCTTTTTCAAGAGCAAAACTACTTCTTTTTGAAAATGAGGCCCATTATTCGTAATAATCTTAAAAGGTACCCTAAACCTATAAAGGATGTTAGTTTGGATGAAATGAGCCACTCTTTTTGAATCCAGGACCCAGTAAGGTGCCGCTTCTACCCACTTTGTGAAGTAATGAACTGCTACAAGGATGTATTCATGACCAGCAGATGATTTGGGATTTATTCTTCCTATGACATCAATGCCCCAAGTTGCAAAATGCTAAGGAGTAGTTATGGGCTGCAAGGGCATAGGAGGTTGCTTCTGTAGTTTGGCATAAATATGGCATTTATAACATCTTCGTACAAACTTAGCACATTCTTCATTCATAGTGAGCCAAAAATATCCTAGATTTGCAATTTTCCAAGCCAATGTGATCCCATTCATGTGTGGCCCTTCTTCCCCTCTATGGACCCATTCCATGATCTTTTGTGCTTCTTCTTCAGTCACGCATCTCAAGTGTATATTATCTTAGGCCCTTTTATATAAAACATCACCATTTGATAGGAAATTACGGGCTAATTATCTTAGAGTTCTTTGTTCGGATTTAGAAGCCCTTTCCAGATACTTTCATTTCTTGAGATAGTTGAAGATGTCCCAAAACCAAGGTTTCTGATCAATTAGTTGAATATTCATGCACAAAGTATATTACCTTGGTTCTCACTTCACTTCAATCACCACAAGTCTGATTATTTCCCCATCTCTCATGTCTAGAATTGATGCAAGTGTTGCTAAAGCAACTGCAAATTGATTCTTGGCACGAGGCAAATAATGAAAAGACAATTCATGAAAATTTTTTGCGAGATCATCCAAGTGCTTATGGTAAGGAACCAAATGCTCTTCTCTTATCTTCCATTTCCCAAGTGCTTGAGACACAATTAGATTTGAATCTCCATAGACCTCCAAGTAATCAATCCTTAAATTCACAGCAACCTCTAAACTAATTATGTAGGCTTAATACTCTACCTCATTATTCATCACTTTAAAAGCTAGCTTGACAGCCATAGGAAAATTTTCTCCCTTAGGGGTGACTATAACAATTCTAGCACCATAACCCTTGCTAGTAGCTGCACCATCGAAGAACAATTTCTAGACTTCAGGCTCAATTTGTATGATCTCTTCATCAAGAAATTCTTGCTCTGACCAATTACTATTTATTGGGCCATGGCTAATTGATCTGCTATTGCATTCCCTTTTATAGCTTTCCTTTGGATGTACTTCAAATCAAAAGCTGTGAGAACTACCATCCATCTTACCATCTTACTACCAAGAACTGGTCTCTCCATAAGAAACATTAAGGGACTCTTGTTAGCCAGGACATGGGTAGTGTATGAACTCAAATAATACTGAAGCTTATGACATACCCATACCAAAGCAAGGCATAACTTCTCGATCTAATTGTATTTGAGCTCATAAGCAAGCATGCACTTACTTAAGTAGTAAATGGCATTTTTTTTATGTGATTCAGCAGCATTTTGGGTGATCATTGCCCCTATGGCTTCTTTTGTGACAGAGAGGTATAGTAGTAGAGGCTTTCTAAGTCTTGGTGGTTGCAATGCAGGAGGACTTAGCAAGTACTCCTGGATTTTCTCGACAGCTTTTTAGTAATCATCATTCCATTACTTAGAGGTTCCCTTTTTTAGCAACTTGAAGATTGGACCACAGACATTAGATAGCTGAGCTATGAACCAACTAATGTATTGTAGTTGTCCAAGGAAGCCTTTAATTTCTTTTTCTGTCTTAGGTGCTAGCATCTCCAAAATAGCTTTCGACTTTGCTGGATCTACCTATATTCCTCTTTTATCCACCATATACCCCAAAAACACTCTGGATGATGCCCCAAATATGCACTTGGTGGGATTCAACTTGAGATTATATTGGTGGAGTCTAGAGAAAAATTACCCTAAGGCGTGTAGGTGATCCTCTGCTGTTTCAGACTTGATTACCATGTCATCGACATATACCTCAACATCTTTATGTATCATGTCATGAAAGATTGTGGTAGCCATTCTTTGGTAAGTCGCCCCTACATTCTTCAATCCAAAAGGGATAACTCAATAACAGTATGTACCCCACTTAGTCACAAAAGCAATCTTTTCTTTATCAAGAGGGTGGACCTGAATTTAGTTGTACCTTGCATATAAATTAGTCAAGGAGACTACTTCATATCCGGCCATGCGGTCAACTAACAAGTCAATATGAGGTAATGGAAAATCATCCTTGGGGAAAGCTTTATTTAAATCCCAATAATCCATGCACATCCTGACTTTCCCATCTTTCTTATTAGAACAATGTTTGCTAACCAAGAAGGATACATGATTGGCTCAATGAACCCATTGCCTAATTGCTTGGTGACTTCTTCCTTGATCTTTAAGGATAACTCTGACTTTAGTCGTCGTAGCTTCTATTTGATGGGCTTTACATGCTCATAAGTAGGAATTTTATGAATAGCTATAGCTAGATCTAGCCCAGTTATATCCTTAGGTTCCCAAGCAAAGCAATCTAAGAATTCTTGGATCATTTTACTTAAGCTGTCCCTGTCATAACATGATGATGCAATGAATGTAGTTTTTGGTTTTTCATTCATGCCAAAACTTATTGATTCTTTGCCATTTTTCATTTCATTTAATATTTCATTCAAATTGGATTCAAGACAAGGAAAAGGAAAGGAAATAGGAAGCATAGGATCATAAGAAAAAAAGTTAAGCTTTTTATTATGAATAAAAGAGTCATTGTCCATTATTACATCAAAATTAAAAGAAATACCAAAATGATCGACTATAGACTCAAATGAGGAATTGAAACTACAAGACTTTGACTCAAGTTCTGACTCAAATGTGGACTCGAACTCAATTCTAACTCAGACTCGGACTCTAGTTTGGATTTGCAATTGGACTCCAGCTCGTACTCTCACTCAGACTTGCCACCTTCTCTTTTCTTCTCATAATACTAGTTGTCAAGTTAGGTTTGAGTTGTTTGGATGAATTTGGTTAAATCAGCCACTTCTTTATCTCTTATCATGCAAATTTGCTCAAAAAGAGCAGCCTCCATATTATCCTTCCAATCTTGTTCCAACATGAAAACTGGTTCATAGTCTTTTAAGGAAAGCCTTTCTTGAGGGCTGCCATTCTCTCTTTAGCCCTTTTTTCTGCCTCAGCCAGATCTTCTTTTGTAGGTTTATAACCAAGATCGAATAGTGGGTTAGCCACAGGGTACTCTTTGAACGGATTTACTCCTTGCTGTCTCTTGCCCAGTCCTCCTTCTTCCTCTATGAATTGTACTATCTCAAAAGCAAAACCTGATAATGGCAGAGTTGGTAGCTCAGGCTGTATCTCCAGAATTGGCACAGAACTTAGGACCTCACTTGTCCCATATATATCCCCCCTTAACAGTGACAATAGAAGATCCATAAGGAAATTTCAGCTTTTGATGGAAGGAAGATGGGCTAGCCTTGGCTTGATGTATCAAGGGTCATCCAAGGAGGAGATTAAAGCATACTAGTACATCAATAACTTGAAATGGGATAGGATAAGTGATAGGTCCAATGATGACATCCAAGGTAGCCACACTTAGGACCTTCCTCTTTGTGTTGTCGTACACCCTTACAATCTGGTCAGTAGGTGTGAAGTTCGAAGCTTCTAACCCCAAGCAACTTGCTACTTTTAATGGACAGACATTCAAAGTAGACCCATTATCTACTAATACCATAGGAACTATTTTTCCCTGAGTAAGGAACATTATGTATAAGGCATGGTTGTGATTTAGCTCCCTCTTAATCAGGTCATGGTCATTGAAAGAGATAGAGGTAGCTTTTGTAGTATTGGTGAGAGAAGCCACTAAAGTCTCAGGGGTGATATCTATGGGAGCTTGGCATTGGTTCAACACCTTGCAAAGAGCTTGGTGATGAGGGCAAAATAATTGGATAAGGCTCCAAATAGATATATTGCCTTGGGTCTTTTTCAGCTACTTAAGGATAGGATCCTCATCAGGCTCAGTGCTTCCTTTTATTTTTTTTTGCAGGGGATGATATAGGTTAGACAGATGGCTAGTCATCTTGTTGGGTAAGTGCTTGGTAGATCCTGCCACTCCTGGTTATAGCATTAATCTCTTCCACAAGATTACTCAAATCCAAAACCCAACAATATTCTGATGCTGACTGAATCAAAGAGATAGGATCAACTTCGAGATTAGTGGTGGTGATGAGGTTAATTTGGTGGTTAGGAAGAGGATTGGTGGAAACGTTGGGTCTTGGTTTGGGAGGTTTGATGTCCCCACTGTCTATAAGATATTATATCTTATGCTTCAAATTCTGACACATTTGTGCTTTGTGGCCAGCCCTTTGGTGATACTCGCAGTATTTATTAGGATAGTGATTTGCAGGAAGTGGGTCAAGAGGAGCTCTTGGTTCAAGGGGCTTTATCAACTTGGCTTTTAAGGCTTTCTTGTATTCCATAACTAGAGGAATCCCCAACTAAGTAAAGGACCTTTTTTCCATTCTTAATGGCTGATGATGAGAAATTGCAGATATCTCCCCTTCCTACTTATTATTTGAGGCAATGACATTAGCTTAGTAGGGAGTACTCTTCTTGTATCTATTATGGGTGGTCTCGTCTTTGATGTGGCCACTCTAGATCAAATCTTCTATTTTAGAGGCAATGGCAATGAGGGCTTTAAAGCTTGGGAGGTATTGAGTAAGGAGATGATTTTGGTATACTGGCAAAAGGTTCTTTACAATTATATCAACTTGATCTTGCTTAGTTAGTGGATTCACCATTAGGGCTGCTTTTTCTCTCCACCTCGTAAGGAATGAGGAGAAAGATTCCTTTGGGTTTTGCTTGGTAGTCTCTATATCTCTTCTTGTGATATCCACTTCAATGTTGTACTCGTATTGCTTAACAAATGTATTGCAAATATCATCCCCAGTCCTTTTTTTACTTATATCCAAGTCTAAAAACCATTTTATATCAATTCCAATGAGAGATTGTTGAAATAATTAGGCAAAAAGCTCATTATCAACCCCTAAAGGAGCCATTACCCCCATATACATCTTCAAGTGTGTCTTAGGGCATGTTATCCCATTAAATTTATCTAGCATTGGCATTTTGAACTTTGGTCAATTTTTGGCATTAGGAAAGAGGGCTAAAGAGTTGGCATCAATCACATCATCATGTTTCTTAATGTTTTTTAGGGTTTTTTCCATTACTTCAAAATTTTCCATTAAGGTTTTAGTATTCATATGGGAAGAAAATTCATCTCCTTAAAAAAGATTCAAAGGAGGAGTGGCAGAATAAGTGGCATTTGGTATAGATGATGGGGTAACATCTAGAATTGGGATAGAGGGTGAAATGATATTTGGAATGTAAGGTGCATCAACTATAGCCTTTCCTTTATCAATAAAGTTAATAGGGACATTGGTGGAAAAAGAGGTATTTGCAGTAGCTTGGGTCATGCTAGGAATGGTTTGGATTGGTGTAGTATTTGAACTAAGACTAGCTTGACTCATCATAGCTTGAACCTCCTCCAAAATGGACTGTCTCTACTCTTTGAATTGGGCTCACTGAGCCTCCAAAATAGCTTGAAAATTGCTTTCTTACTTTAAGAGAAGATTTGTTAAGAATGAATTCAGTTGGGCCTCTTTCTCTGTATTAGTTGCATTCAGATCACTTTCTTCCTCAGCCATCTTAGGTACCTTGTGATAAGGAAAAAGGTAGAAAAAATGAGTATAAGACCAAGGTAATATAGGAAGATGACAGACCTTCGGGCTAGCATTGGTGGTTTTAGGGATGGGTATTTTGGTGAATGATAAGTGTTGAAAACACTATATTTTGTCCCTTATTCTTAATGTATTTTATGCCTCCAATTGAGTTTAATCTATTTGTTTTAGTACTTTCACAGTTCTTTTAGTTAATCCAATATCAAAAGATGCAATGATCTGAATGTGACCCAGGATGATGAAAGACCAAGCCAAAATGCTGATTTTTTAGAGAAATATGAATTGTCACGGGTTAAGCCACGACTGGAATTCCAGCTGTGCGATAAGAGTAAAGTGGCAAATCATCTAGTAGCCTTCCACAGGTGGAGGCGCGGCTGGGGTTTCACTCGTGGGCAGCTACATTTTATTTGATTCTTTCCTTGCCACGACTAGAGCTCTAGGATTCAGAGAAGCTATATTTTGGGGGAGAATTGAATCAAGTGATGGAGATTGAGTATCTCCAGGATTTGGGGTGAGCAATCACTCTTAACATCCAGCTACGATGACGTTAAAGAAGCGCTAGGTGGGAGGCAACCCATTATTTCAATTAAGCTTCATTTTCTGTCTTAAGTTATTTTCAATGATAAAAAAAATATAAAAAAATAATATATATATATATATATATATATATATATATATACGTATATATATATATATATATATATATATATATATATATACGTATATATATTTATATATACGTATATGTATATATATATATATATATACGTATATATATATTATATATATATACATATATATATATATATAATATATATATATGTATATATATATACATATACGTATATATATATATATATATATACGTATATGTATATATATATATATATACATACGTATATATATATATATATATATATATATATATATATATATATATATATATATATATATATATATATGTATGTATATATATACATATATACGTATATATATATATACATATATGTATATATTTATATATACGTATATACACATATATATATATATATATATATATATATATATATATATTTACGTATATGTATACACGTATATATATATATTATATATATATATATATATATATATATATATATATATATACGTATATATATATATATATATATATATATATATATATATATATATATATATATTATTTTAAGTGCTTTGGGGTTTTTTTTTTTTTTTTTTTTTTTTTTTTTTTTTTTTTATCTTTTATCTTTGTTTTAGTTGTTGTTGCTCATTGGTTGCATTAGATTTGTCATGTAGTTTTAGGGGGAGGAAAAGATTAGTTGAGAAATGCATAACCTACTTACCCCCTCATGAAATTGTCATTCGTTGTGGGTTTTTAATGAGAGAATTACATAGATAGACTATGCTCTGAATTGAATTTGTTGCTCTTACCTAGCTGAAAGTAGGATTGCGAGTATAAGTTCTAAGAATTCTAAAGGCCATAGCTCTAAAAAAAAAAGGGATTCCTCTCTTCCATCCATGACCCCTGAACAAGTAATAACTTTTATGCTTAAAGTACGACATACCCAGCTATGAATGAGTGCACTTTTCCCTAGAAGAGATAGTGGCAATGGAAAAAGAGGAGAAAAAGGCTAATAACGCACAACCCGATGTTGCATAAAGCAATTTTATGCAATAAGAACCACCAAAAGGAGAGAGCAATGAACCTCCAAAGGTGAGAAGGGGAAAAGGCAGGCTTAGGAAGGAGAAGTAAGAAGCCGTCTTGACCTAGTTTAGATTACACTAGAATGAACTTTACTAAATAATTGTAATTCTAGGTTAGGCATTCCATCTATCTTTCTTGTATGAGCAATTAGCTATCTTTCATATTTCTTGGATTTTGTTTTCATTATGTACTATCTTATTGTAGTTCTTATGTTCATGTATAATTCCCATGGCTCCACTTTTGTCTTTGAGTTGTTTTATCTTTAAAAAAAAAAGGGGGCGGGGGGGGAGGGGGGGAGGGGAAATCATATGACATGGCTGAAACCTTAGCCGTGTGATAAGGGAATTAATTTTTTTTTTGGCAGAAGCATCACATGGCTGAGCCTCCAGCCGTGTGATAAGGAGATTTGAATTTCTATTTGGCAGAAGCATCACACGGCTGAGACTACAGCTGAAGCCCAAGTCGAGTGATGCACCTAAAGAGTTTTTATCATGCCCACAGGTGGAATCCTAGTCATGGGGCCACCTGTGGGCATGGCAAATAAAAGAAAAACATCAGATCGCGCACCATTCCACACACACACCTTTTCAATTTTCTCTCTTTTCCTTCTTCTTCCCTTACCCCTCCCACATTTGAAATCACACACTATCCATTCCCAACCAATTTTCGCACTCAAGGAAGCATTCTTCAAGTAATTTCAACCACACACTCTCTCTCTCTCTTCGGATTCTTCACTATAGGTATGGATTTTTGCTTGTTCTTTAATTTTTTGGCTCATTTTCTTGTTTTAAATTCGTTTCTTCTTGTGCTTTGTCGACATTCACATGATTGAGGGTGGAATTTTTTATTCTAAGGATTTGGGTTGAGCAAAAATACAGTGCATCTAATTTCTAGTGAGAGAAAGATATGAATTTGGGCAATGAGAGTGTTTTTAATATGATAACTCTTTATTACTTAAATTGTCTGGGTTTTTATTTCTTGAATTAGTTGAATTATAGTTTGGTTGAAATTGGGCAACCAGTGTTTGAAATTGGGTTGAGCATACAATTGTATTTTCTATTTTTGGGAATCAGTTGTCTCTGGTGTCATAATGCCAAAATTCTAACGATGATGTTTCCCTGTTGTTTTTGTTGTTTTGGGTTGGCTTGTGTTGTTTTATAGCTATGGGACCTAAGAAATCCTCTACCAAGGCAACCAAATTGCCCACCAAATGGGCTAGAGGGGAAGGCAGTTCCCGCAAACCCTCACCAATAGCAGCCCCTATAGTTTCTTTCATTCCGAACTATATGTGTGTCCAATTCGCTGACCTAGAGTCTCGTGCTCACTTTGAGCAATTGGCCAACAAAGACTTCGAGCCTGCACATCAAATTGACTAGGGCTTTATGCAATAGATTGGCATAGACACGGAGCTTCGAGGATGGACATCACAGCTGGGCTAGAAGGGATTTTTTATGATTGCTGAGCCGACTTATAAAGAGTTGATGCTGGAGTTTTATTATACACTTCAAATTGATTTGAAGTTAGCATCAGTCCAAAAGAAGATTTTGCGGTTCAGGTTAGGTACCAAGCATTTTGAGATGAGCGTTAATGATTTAGCAGTGGAAATGGGGTTATATACGAAGGAGAAGCTGCATACTGATGTCTATCATGAGACTCCTATGGGTTTTTTAGATGATAATGTCCCTAATAAGGTGTGGGACAAATTTGCTCCGGTGGGTAAGAGATTTGATGCCTCGGTCTCTAAGGCATCCTAGTTCACCTCCTTTAATCTATGAGTTCTTCATTTTCTTATAACGAAGACCATCTCTGGCAGACGAGATAGTGGAGGGCTTGTGACTAGATAGGAGCTCTTTTATTTGATGTGCATGCATAGGATAAGCGGTGCAATGTGGCTTATTCTCTCATGCTGTTTTTTGATGATCAGTGCAAGAGGGGCAAGTCTGATGCATTGATTGGAGGGATGTATATCACCAAACTCGCTTGGAGCTTGGGTGTTTTTGATGGCTTGCCTCCGATGACACTAGATGGCATGCCTAAGCTGATTGGGTATGCCACACTACTACGGATGGATAAGACGAAGAGCTTCATGCCAGCCTTTGCCCCTCCACCAAATCTAGTAGCTTCTGAGTCAACCTCCATTCCTACTACTGACCCCACTACTCAGCCTCCTACTGATGCCAATACTTCTGCTGCTAGTGGTACTTTCGCTATTGTTAGGCCTTCTTCTTCCTTGGCCATCCCTCCTTTCTCCGGCCCAACCCCATTTCGAGATTGGATGTCATATATGGGGAAGGATAATGCAGATGATAGGAAGCCCACTGAGTTTGAGAGATGGATATGTCGATTAGAGAGGACCATGACCGGTCTTCAGGTTCAGTAGAACAGACTTCTCACCAACCAACATCAGATCCTGACTATGTTACAATTCCAGCAGAAGACACTTGAGTTCAAGACATAGAGCCAAGCATGGCTTTAACAGTCCATGCTTAATTATTGGGGCACTCAAGGATATGTGCCTCCTACCCCTGCACCGCAACCATGACAGTGACAGCCTCCGGTTCAGGTCGAGCCAGATGATGGCGAGGGAAGTGACGACTCCGATGCTGCCATGGGTGATTGATCTTTCCATTTTCTTTTTCTTTTTCTTTTATTCTTTATATTTTACACTTCGGATTACTGTAGTTATACTATTTAGGCTTATTTTCTTTTTATTTTTATTTCTCATTTTATTTTTTATTTTTATTTTATCTTTCTTTTCCTTTCTTAGCTTAATTTGGGTCTATAGAGTAGATAATGACATGGCATGGACTATGGAATAGACTGACATGGAAATTCAATTACAGGGTAGTTTTTCTATATCTTTCTTCTTCCCCTTATATGTTTTTCTTTCTATTCATATTCAAATACATTGGGGGCAATGTGTTATTTAAGTGTGGGGGAGGGATATTTATTTGTTTATTTGACTATTTATTTATTTATTCTTTCTGTCCTATTTTGTCTTAAGCGAGCTAAATTGTAACAATGGTATGAATTGGAGTGATTCCCTTTTTAGCTCATAATTGATGATTATTTTTCTTTATATATGACAATCTCTCATTAATGTTTGGCTCAGTTGAATTGATCATTTGCTAAAGATTAAGTGTAGTAGTCATAATTAGGGAATTAAACTGATGAAATTTGCATTACTGGAGTTTGAAACTTTAGTTACATTTTTTAGCACATGTTGATTCCTTTGTGACTTGAGTTAAGATTAGTAAGATACACTTAATATCTTAGTTTCCTTGGCTATTTTTCTTGAAAAAAAATAAAAATAATAAAAATAATAAAATAAATACAAAGTGCAATAACTAGTGCACTATTTGGAGCTTTGAAAATTTTTCTCTATTCCGCCAATTTTGACTCTTCTAACCTAAGGAGTTTAAATTATGAATAGTGCTTGTAGTCATTTGGATTCGTGAATCTAGTTGAGTAATAGGGGGTCGGCATCACAAATGTTTACCTTCGTGTCAAAAGGCTAGTATGATGATTCAAACGAGTCAGGCTCCCTGAAAAAAAAAAAAAGAAAAAAGTGTAATAAAGTTACTTTTGATTGTTCAAGTCAATAGAAAAATCGAGAGAGTAGTCAGGTGCCTAAGAGAAAATCCTTCATTTCTCACTTTTGTTTGGCTTTTGTTTCTTTGGGATTGTATGCTCAATCTTTTAACTCTGGAATTTAGACTTTAGGATTGTAAGTTTTATTTTTACGTATGAGGGTCTTTGATTTGTAGATCCTTTAATTTGACTGCTACATTTGAGAATTAGTTTTTGATTATGAGATTCGAGCCTTACTTATTTGAGTATTGTCAATCTTGGTGTTTTCTTTTGGCTTTAAAGGGGTTGTCCATTTTCTAAACTATTATTGTAATTTAGTTTGCTTGAGGACAAGCAAAAACTCAAGTGTGGGGGAATTTAATAAGTGTTGAAAACACTATATTTTGTCCCTTGTTTTTAATGTATTTTATGCCTGTAATTGAGTTTAATTTGTTTGTTTTAGTACTTTCACAATTCTTTTAGTTAATCCAGTGTCAAAAGATGCCATGTTCTGAATGTGACCCAGGATGATGAAAGATCCAAGCCAAAATGCTGATTTTTTGGAGGAATATAGGCTGCCACGGCTGGAATTCCAGCCGTGCGATAAGAGCAAAGTGGCAAATCATCTAGTAGCCTCCCATGAGTGGAGGCACGGCTAAGGTTTCACCTATGGGAAGCTACGTTTTCTTTGATTCTTTCATTGCTCCAGCCGTGGGTCCAGTGGTGCGCATTAAAAATCTCAGAAATATAAAACCAGATGAGAGAGCATTTTGGGAGGAGAACTAAGGGGGATTAGTGAGAGAATAGAAAGGAAAAGAAAACATTGAAGATCGCGGATCAAAGAACAAGATTTCTCCACATTTAATTCATGAATTGTTTGGGATTTCTTACTTCTTTAATTCTTTCTTTGGTTTCAATGTGTGATATACTAATTCTTTCCAATTTGGTTATTGATGAACCCTAGAACCTTTTGTATGGATTGAATTACTTTTTATTCAATTAAATCATCAATGAGTTGTTTTATCTTTATGATTATTATTGCTTAAATACTAATTGATAATTGCATGCTTATTAATTGGGGATTGTTTTCATATAATTAACCAGAGATAGCTTTATGTGAATTGATCACTCATAAAGATTGAGGGTTGATTGGGGCATTAGAGATAGGCTTACAAGACTTCTTTAGTAGATAGTTTCTCGAATCTAAAGGATGACCTAATTGAGTTTGCTTGTGAAGAGATTCCTTGCATTCCTCTTGGGAAATACAAATTTTAATTACTCGAGAGAGATTTTCATCTAATTTAGGGAAACTCTAATTCAGCTTATGGAATGAATTTGATTGATGTGTAGTTCATGATATATAATTAGGGCTAAGGGGAATCAATACCTGAATGGGCTTTTATCCCTTATTTTCCTTTTTCCTTCTTGTTATTTTACTTAAATTATATTTTAGTTTAGTTTGAATATAATTATAATCATTCTCATCAACACCAATTTAACTAACTAGACATTAGTAGACATTTTGAGCTAGTACTTACCTAAAGTCTCCAGTGGAACAATAACTCATTCACTACTATATTGCTTGTGCGATCTATATACTTGCAGAATACACATCAGTGAACCATAGGCTTAGTGAGCTCTCCACTTACTTCAAGGTTCTTGGATGATGAATGTATGTATGAATGTATGTGTGCATGAATGAAAAGTCATTTCATGAATACAATAAGGCTTCTTTTATGGTACATACAACCTAAGATCTAAGTTATAAGTTCATTACATGAAAGGGATAAGGTAACTTGGTTTGGGGTACCCGTCACACTAGAGCAGCGATATACCTAACCACATGTGTGTCAAAGAGCCTCGCGTGGGTCTAATTATACGTGCATACTCGTTACACCTTTAAAAGGGTCAAAGGATTCATCACGAGGTGGATGATTTCACTATCAGTGAATAGACCTAAGGAGGGTTACCCACTCGATGTTACTCACTGTCCGTTGTTTTCCTAGAACAAGGTTTAATGGCAAAGAGCCTATGCAAGTGATGTATGCAAAGTTACAATCATATTAAAAGGCCAAACTTTTTTTAAACCAATTAGTAGTCCACTTATTTTTTCCTTTTTTTTTTTAAAAAAGAAAATTTGTCCCTAGTGGAGTCGCCAATTGTGAGGCTTTGCCCAAGCATCGGTCCGATCCACTAAAGGGAATGAAAATGCTCATTTGGGAAAGAACTCATGAGGAAGCCCTCGAGCTTATCTTTGATAGATTTGAAAATTTTTTTAGGAGTCACTACCTTAATTTATTTTTATTTGGGAAAATATAAGGAAAAAACCCATTTGACTCTAATTATAACCCAAAAGAAAAAGGATCACTAGCCTCGAAACTAAAGAGGATTCAAAGAATAGGTTTTCGGTTTATTTTAACAAAATAAGTTTGGCCAATTAATATAAGAGTGACTTAAAATATATTTCATGAACAAACTTTATAATATGCATGATCATTGATTCCACATATCCAATGATAAATACAAGTAATAGTCCAAAAGAAAGTTAACATTACAAATAAAATCCCAAACATAAGGGATACCTCCTATAGCCCTTATGGGTTCTAGGGAAGTCACACATTCCTCAAACTAATCCTAATGATAAAGCAAAGAAACAAACACAAAAGTAAGTGAAGAAGGTGATAGAGGGATAGTTGATTAATTTTAATTAGATTCAATGCCTGAACCAAGCATGCCTACATATCCCTTTAAATGGGAATTAGAACCCATGCAATTCTCCCTTCTTGCGAAGGGGTTAATTTAGCCTAGCCACTTTATCATGTTTTAATTGATTAATTAAAAGAGGGTTAAGTTAATTAATTAATTTAATTGATTACTGAGTTGATTAGCTAGCAACCTAGATGAATCAATTTAATTAACTAACTAAAGGAAGCAAGGAACTTTAGACAAAAGAAAATTAAAGGAAAAGAAGCTTACCTCAGATGGCAGGCGACAACTAACTTCGGATGGCAAGTAGTGGCTAGCCTCGGATGACGGGCAGTGGCTGGCGTTGGATGGCAGGCGTAGGTTAGCATTGGATAGTAGGCGATGGCTAGCCTCAGACAGTAGGCGGCAGCTAGCCTTTGGTGGCAGACACGAACCTTAGGCAAGAGACTTGCCTCGAATAGATGGGTGGCGAAAGCCCTAAACTAGTCGAGTAGGAATGAAAAAGAAACCCCCTAACTCGCTTTGCAAAGCAAGGAGCAAATGCAAAGTGGTTTGGTTGAAGTTATTGCTTTTCAAGCTCTAGAAGTTGGTGTTTTGAAGTGTGGGGAGGCCTTCTATATATAGGAGGAGGTTTGAAGCACTAAAAAATACAAATTTCCAATGTGGGATTGTAGAAATATAGTCAAGGTGCTGCAGAAGTCCCTGTGCTGCTGCACCAGGCTGTGCAGTGCTGCACAGTTAGTCTCAGTTCCACCTATTTTGTCATTTTCTCCCATTCTCGCTCGTTTCTCATCCATTTTACATGATTCCAGTTGTGTTATACCCATTACTAAGTCTCGAATGATTTGATGATGATTTAAGAGTCTTGATTGATTCCTTTCTTGATTGAATGGTCTGTAATTCTAAGAGGTGCATAATTAAGGGTTCATAATGAGCCATCCTTGTTCTTTATGAACAGCACTGGAGCGCCCCATGGTGAACTGTTTGGTCAGATAAAACCCTTGTTGAGTATATCATGCAATTGCATCTTTAATTCTTTTAGCTCCATTGGTGCCATACGATATGGCAGTATTGATATAGGCTGCGTTCTAGGCAATAGTTTAATGTTGAACTTAGTTTCACGGTCAGGTGGTAATCTAGGTAAATCTTCTGGAAAGACATCCATGAACTCCTCCATCATTGGAATGCTCTTGTCTTGAATGGCAATCTCCTTATTAGAATTGATTACATGGGCTAGGTACACTTAGTACCCCTTCCTTGACATCCTTCTTACTCCTAAAGTGATGTCAAGTTTGGGGGATTCTCATTCCTATCTCCCTAATACACAAACTTCTTCCTGTTCTTGTCTCAAAACTCAATAAGCTTTTCTCTATAGTCAATACAAGCTATATGTTCATATAACTAGTCCATCTCTAATATCACATCAAATTCTAGTGCATCCAATTCTAGTAATACTACAGGAAGTTTTTGTCCATTAATGTCTACCTCATAACCCTTATACCCATAATTTACTTCCATCACCTCTCCCAAATGAGTGGATACTACTAAAGGTTCACTCAATAATTCCTTATTTCTACCCAAACTCTTAGCAAAACAAGGTGACACAAAAGAATGGATAGCACCAGAATCAATCAAACATTTTGCACTAGAATTTTGGATAGAAATGATACCTATAATGGTTGTGTGTAAAGTGCAAGCCTCTTGCTGATTTAAAATGAAGACTCGACCCTTACCTTTATTCTCTATTGCTGGTGCATTCCTAATAGCTGGGCCCTTATCCTTGACTCCTTGCCCTTACAATTGGGATGGTCTAGATTGTGGTCGTGCTGTGGTCCCATTCCCTTGACTCCTCATTTGAGGGCAGTCCATATTTGCTGCAAATGGGGAATTCTTACTTACCTTGACTGTTCCATTGTTCGAAAGATGAAAATTCTTTCCTGGAATCTCCTCCATCTCCATGCTGTCCTCCATAACCTTGTTCCTATGCTTCCCCTTTTTGTCCCATTTAGCTTGTTCGGCTCTCTCTGCCTTATACCTGTTCTCCATTATCTTGGTCTTATCTATCAGCTTAGCCAAAGTTGGAAATTTTACTGCCTCCAACGAATTGAACAGAGGTGTGATCAGCCCTCTCAGGAAGCGATTGATGTGGCTAACTTCAGTAGGAATGATGTTGATAGCAAATCAGTTAAGTCGATTAAACTCTTTAGCACAATCCGATATAGACATCCCCGACTTTTGCTTCAGTTGCTCAAACTGAAATGCTCTATCTTGCCTTTCTCCTTCTGGTAAGAACTGATCCATTACTTCTTACTTAAACTCTGCCCATATAGGTGGTTCTGCTTCTCAAAGCCGTTCTTTAATATTTCTCTCATACCAATACCAAGCTTCCTTCTTGAGTTGGAGTCCCACCAACTCTATCACTCAGGATTCTAAGCAAGAAAGTTGACAGCTTCCTTTCCCTCCGTGCCAATGCCACTACCACAGGAGGCAAAACTCCATTTCTTTCCTATGTTGGTGGCACTTCCTGCCTTTGAGCTCGTAACTCATCTAATTCCTTGCATAAGTCTCTCATTTCCTTACATGTAGCTTGCACTCCTATGAAGATGCTTGCTAACTAGAGCCCATGGTCGGCGCTCTTACGTTGGATCTTTCTCTCGACTGCATTGGTGCAGAGGCAACATTCGATGTAGTGTCTGATATGGCATCATCACTTACCCTAGTTGGCTGGGTAGCTGTGCGAACCTTCTTTTTGGGAGGCATTGTCGATTGTCACCAACTACTCGTCCTAGCTTTTATGTGTCCACCACCAAGGTTATTAACAGTGATATGGCTACTATTGCCACATTGGTAACAAAGAAGATCTCCATCATGATGGTGAATAGTTGAAGACACAGACCTCACTGGCGAGTAGTCTCCCCTATGCTCAATAATCCCTATCTTAAGTTGCTCCACATTCTCATTTAAGGAATGAATCATAAACTTAAGACATTGGTTTTCCTCCTTTAAGTATGAATAGTCATCCTCCAATTTTTGGATCTTCCTATAAACCCAATTAAGATCTAAGTAGCCCTCAGGGTCCTCTTTGTCAGGGGTCTCCTCCCTCGCGGGGCGAATCATAAATACGAATCTCTCAAACATCTCTGGCTAAGTCTTTTTATAGGTCACACGAGGTGCTCTGGGTCGTAGTCTACGAGCAGGGGTAATCTTCTTGGTCATCTGTCAAAATTATTGTAAGGCAAATAAATAATAACAAGGATTACTAAAACCTATTAGGATTTCATGGAACTATACTAGCGATAAAGTGCAAGTGACATGACAAGAAAATTCTTATGCTCCAGGATTATACTTAAATAATTCATATAATGTAAGTCTAAACTAGGCTTTAAAAACTACGGCTCTGATATCAACTTTGTCACATCCCAACTTTAGAGGTATGACAGTCCTAGACCATGGGGAGTCATAAGGTCACCCATACTCATAGAACCCATCTACACATACACAATTCATGCCTAGGATCATACTGAACCTCATACAATAACTCATTTAAAACATTTATGTAAAAACCTTTAGTTGTGGAAGACAATAATTAGATACTTCACATATAATCCATAAGAAAAAAGTATTTATAATCCAATTGAAATCTTAACAAAACATTCCAAATAAACATCAAAATAATTATTCTCAGAGCGTCTAATGATAACCCTTCAAATCATAGTATTATTAAAGACTTTGGACAAGAAATTCCCTAAGCAGAGTAGAATGCTTGAGCTATCACCTTGCCTCCTCACACTGCTCACCTAGGACCACATAAGCCAAAAGGAAAAGGGGTGAGATATATGATCTCAATGAGTAAACAATATAGCACATATATTAACACATAGTCCTTTAAAAAGGAAACTCATAGCTTATACATATAGTTCATGATTTACAATTCATGAATCAAGTTAACATTTTAGCAAGGCTTTCAATTAAACAAGTTTATAGAAATCACACTTATAACACATTGAGAGTGAAGGCTATTGCTCTATCACTCGAACACATAGAGGAGAGGTGGCATTGAACCAAATTCCAACTACTATCACATGAAGAGAGTGAAGTTGATAAGGCCCCATGGCTAGAACTGCCCTTTTCTAGCTGAGGTGGATACACTACCCCTATCCATTGGGGTTAAGACCATGTGCACAGGTTTCGATAACTACCCGCATCGGCATAAGGACTTCTGCATAAAGGGTTAGAGGTACCATAGCTAGAGCTAATGGTATTCAAATATATTAATAGCACGTAAGGCAATAATAACATGTATCACAATAGTAACATCAGTTTAATTTATTTGAACAAAAGATATAAGAATAGTGTAGTTCCAAAAAGAAAATAAGTTGGGCAATTATCACAAAGAATTATTATTGGATAAACAAAATGGTTTTTAGACCGATTGTTCTTTGGCAACCTAAGCTTTAAAAAAAGAGATCATTGAGTTCATTTGAAATAGAAAATAACTTGGGTTTCAAGAATATTAAGGTACACATAACATGATATCACATACTTGTAACATAACATAATGTTACTCACATTTGCAACATGAACATAGTGTTTGCTCACCTTGTGGTTCCTTTGCTCCTAATTCACAAAGCCTTTAGACTTCTATGACTCCTTAAGCTCTATCATAATATTTAATTCAATACTTAGTATTTATTTAACCATGATGCTATCCTATCCCATAACTACCCCATGCACATATAACATTCACAAACACTTAGAGTTGCACATATAAGTACACCTTATCACTTGCACATAACATATTGACTTTAAAAGTCTGGCACACTTAGCCTTAATAGACCCATATAAAAACACATTATAGCTCATGTCTATACCTTTCTATGGTCAACACAATATCATTGTGTTAATATCAATTCACTTTAACAATCATCTTATAACACTTCCATATATGTCAACTTATCAATAACCTTTCAAGCATTATGCTTATCTCTTATGACCAATTCCTTCAATCAATCTCTTCATCAATTTAAGACCATTAATTCATTATTAAGTCATTATAAAATCTATTTCCATATTCTCTAATCATATTCATATTCTAATCACAATACAAGGTTAAGATACCCTAAGTATACCAAAGTACCTTTAATCTTGTCTAGGTTCATACCTTCAACTAACATGCAATTTTTATCATTTATCATACATATATACATGTCAATAATCATCAAAATACATCATATAAAAATTATAGATATTGGGATAAAAATCCCATGGTAGGCCGAATACATCATTAAAGGAAAAACTGAATTTTTCTTACTTTTCGCACTTTCCGTCTATTACAGTAATATGTAAAAATATGGCTTGAATCAAGATTTTTCATGTAAATACAACAAAAATAATTTTAGAACATTAATTTACATGAATTGGTAGCCATATGTGTGACAGGTACATGAAATTTCAAATTTTAGGTTTTAGGATGCAAAACTATGAGTTTTCTTATTTTTGATATCTTCTGGTCATTACAATAATATGTAAACAGGTGGTTTAAACCATTGTTTTTCATTCAATCACAACAAATATTAGTTTAGAACTTCTTCATATATGATTTGGCAGCCTTAGATAATAATTATGCATGAAAATTCCAAAGTTTAAGGCTTAGGGTGAAAATAATGATTTTT
Organism: Reutealis trisperma; assembly: GCA_947687605.1. NCBI lineage: Eukaryota > Viridiplantae > Streptophyta > Magnoliopsida > Malpighiales > Euphorbiaceae > Reutealis > Reutealis trisperma. The sequence goes on from CANTUT010001005.1 coordinate 199,564, forward strand.
CGCACTTTTCGTACTTTCCGTTCATTACAATAATATATAAACACATGATTTAAATCATTACTTTTCATCCAAACAAAACAAATATTAGTTTAGAATATTAAACATCACAATTCAATAGCCATAGAGTTACCAAACCAAAGAATTTTCTAACTTTCAAGTTCTAGAGCAAAAACCTTAAATTTCCTTATTTTCTGAAATTTTTTGGTCATTCCAGTAATATACAAAAATATGATTTAATCTAATATTTTTCATCAAAACACATCAAAAATCAGTTTAGAAATTAATCATGTGGGAATCTCAACCCCCCCACCCCCCTCAGTAGTGTTTATGCATAAAAATTTCAATTTTAAGTTGTAGGATTCACCTTTGGAGAAATTGCGCGGAAAAATTTGTGTTTTCAATAGAGAATTAAATTTCTCTTTTAAAAACTCACCCAAACAGAATAAATCTATAAAAATCAGTAAACAACAAGTTCAAAATAATTTTCTCATAATTTATTTCATAGAAATCATATAGGAAATTGTTAAGAAAGAAAAACTTATGAATTCGAGCGAGAATCGCAAAATTAAAAGGTGTTTTCTTAATTTTAGTAGAAAGGATTGTTTTGAGAGAATTTTTCTATTAAAATATAAAATATTAGACTGATAGTTGCTGGAACATTAGGGCTAGCTGAAATTTTAATATTTAAAGGTAGTGTTTTGGGCAATTTCCACTAATACCCTTAATGAGCTAAGTTAGGAGGGTTTTCAGGCAGTGGGCTTTTAGGTATTTAGGCTTTTTATTTAAATTAGAATCTAATTATAAGTAATTAAAATAAAAGTATTTTTCTTATTATTTTCATTAAAATTTCCTCCAAAACATTTATTTAAAAATTAGTTAAAATACTCATAAAATCATTTTATGCTTAAAATTGCCATTATGCATGAAAATTCATTTTGTTTAAAATAATTTATTTTATGCTAATGTACCTTATATAAATCATTTTTTTTTACAATAATAACTCATATTATGCATATTAAAAATTAATTTAACATGCCACATACTCATCAATCACATAAAACATAAATTCCCATAAAAGCTCATACTTAACCTTAATAGTTCTAAATTAAGCAAATTGTCATAAAAATTTCTAAGGTAGGTGTGAGTTGTCACACTCCAAGAGTCCTTATTTTAGGAGTTTTATTTTGATATATTATTCATTTGATAAATTATTTGGAGTTATAAATGTTATCGCCTTATGGATTATGTTTAAAGTATATTTTAACTACTCTTCTACAACTTAAGATTTTCTTACAAATGGTTTAATTAAGTTAATGCATGATATTTGGTATAATCCTGGGCAATATTTATATATGTATGAGTGGGTTCTACATGCATGGTTGACCTTATGTCTCCCCATGTTCTAGGACCATCATATCTCTGAAAATGGGATATGACACCAACTCATTATATGTTTTTTAAACAAATGTATGTTATGAACATCATTGTGCCTATCTCTACACCAAAGTCTCACAATAAGAAAAGAAATTCTCTTTACACTAATTGCAACAAGAACTTCCCAAACTAAAATCTCCCAATGTGAGAAATTATGTTCATCTTTTCTTTTATATGTTCTAAGTATAACTTTAGTATTTAAGTTGCATAGATTTCTCCTACACCATCTATATGAAATTTGGTCATATAGGAGTATTAACACAAGATGTAGTTTTGATGTTCCTAGTTGAAATAAGGAGATTTGATTAGAAAATTTAAAGACTTATGTGAAGGTAGATAAAGGAAGCATGAAAAATACCTAAGGATCACTAAAGGGGAATTTGGCAAACATTAGGAAATGGTCAAGAAAGTATTCTAAATTCTAATGGAGTACATTTATGGTTATTTTAGATGAAGGAAAATGATTTAGAAGTGTTAAAATGAATTTTGGGAACTTAATTCAAGATTTGGAAATCTTACTAGGATAAATTTAGTTAAAGAGAAACTTGGTGTTCTAATACTAGATTTTGATAATTGAATAATCATATATGTTTTAAGTCATGTTAATGTCACATTTCTACAACAAATTTGAAGATTTGATGAGGAATTATAAGTTTTCCACAAATTTCACCTAAGTGGGACAAGTTGGGAGTCATATGAATAAGAGTGAATTAACTCAAAATAATTGGTGGGAATTGATTGCCTAGGTGTTAATTTGATGAATCTATGGTTAATTTGATGTTTGTTTAAATTTTTCAAGTAAGGTTGATAAGTCAGCAGGGGAAATTCCAAGCCTCATTCTTTCGCTTGGAAATTCTTTTGCTAATAGCACTATTCAAATAAGTAAATCATGTAAGCTTACTAGGTCCAACTAAGTTTGACTGTTATTTTATGATTGTAGCTTTGATTAAAATCAACTTCTTATGTCACTTTTATTATTTCTAATGACTTAGGAGATGTTTAGGTATTATATTCATGCCCATTCGCTAGCACTTTAGTGTCACATCACAAGAAAATAATTAACTTAGTCACGTTAAGTCAAACTCGGTTTGACTTTCATTTTACTATTAAAATGTTTATCAAAATTTATCTCATTTTTCATTTATTGTCATATTTTTTATTAAAATCACTTCTTATGATTTTTAAAATGTTAGAAGAACCTTGAATAGTATAGTATTTGAACATTATAGTGTCACCATTTGAGCAGGTAGATAAATATTAAATCTCTTTCGATTTAAATTTAATTTTACCATCACAATACTCATTGAAATAAATCTCCTATGACACCATTACTAACTCTAATAGGTTAGAGAAACTTTGGGTATTACATTCTTTCCCCTTTAGAAAATTCATCCTCAAATTTTCAAAACAAATACTCTTGATCCATCAGGCAAATTTTAATACTTTAGTTACATTTCCTAGTCATTTTCCCATATACCTTCACTGTCTCTATGAATTCTCTATCATTTTCTCACTATCTTAATTATTCAAATTTTTCTAATAATTCCTCTTAAACTTAACAACTCTTAAAACATAAGATCTATTATGACATCTATGTTGCCTCAATTTTTCTAAACCATCAATTATGTAGTATTTCTTTCCTCATTTTATATACTATAAGTCTATTACCTCATGTCAAACTCATTATGGTCTTAAAAATTCTTAGGAAAATATAAATACTTAAAATTTTCTCAACTTCACAATTCTTTTATACACTTCATGATATGATCCAAGAAGTCTATTTATTTTTATTTCATTTTTATTAAGCCTAAATTTAAGTTAATTAAGTTAGTTTCTATGTTATTGGGCTGTCTATGTTATATATTAAGTCTAAAAACTATTTGAAATAATTTATTTTCATATTTTAGTTAGTTTTGGGTCACTTTTGTATTAGCCTAAGGTTTAATACAAATTTTTATATTATTTTTCTATTTTAGAAGTTTTATTTTCTTATTTAAGAATGATTCTTATTCAATTCCTTAATTAGGAAGAATTTCTAGCCTAGTTCTATTTCTTTTTCTTATCTAGGAAGAATTCTTGATTAGGAAGAATTCCTAGTCTTGAGTGCTTATATAAACTCAAACTTTCTCTTTAATTAGATAGTTAGAGTTATTTGATTAATAAAATTCCTTTGAGTTTTCTCTCAAGTTTAATTCTTACTTGAATATCTTAAACTTATCAAACGATTTTCTCTTTTATGGCATTCGAACTTATCAAAGGTTTATACCTTTGTGGCATTCAAATCAAATTACACTAAGATGCCTAATTGCAAGTTGGTTTTGTGTCAAGGTTTCTAGTTTCAAATATGATTTGGCTTTCCTTAGAATCACTTCCAAGTGTATAATAGTTGGGTCTCGAGGTAGGTTGTTTGAGGTTCGCATTAGCTTAGTATTAGAGCTTTGGATATAAATTAGGTTTGCATATCCTATTCATTATTTGTTTCTCATTTTCTTTATCTTCTATGTTGTTTTCTTATTTTCGCATCTTTCCATTTAATTTTGTTTCTTTCTATTGGTTCCCATTTTGCATTATCTTATCAAATAAGGTCATAACTTTTTTTCTTACTTAAATATTAAATTTGAATTAAAAAATAAAAAAATTCCTCGACTTTAGTTTCTTGTGTTCATTTTGTGTAAAACTTGCTTTCAATAGTGTCTATTTGATTCCACTTTCCTTATATCTTTTTGTTTGGTCAAAAATCAGTTTTTTTACATCATAAATTAAAAAAAAAATTGAATCTTACACTTAGAATTCTTGTGGTTGTATTCTCTTTAAATCATTTTGTTTTGAGTACTGTTCTTCCTTGTTTCTCTTTAATTGGCAATTGTTCCTTATTCTTCTTTTATTTTTTTTTGTTGTAATCTATAATTTTTACTGTTGAAAAAAAAAAGCCATACAACTTGAGTGAAAACAAAAATGAGTGAACTTAAGAGACAAATTTACTTGAGTAAAACATGTGAGGGAGTGAGGTGAGGGAATTTCACTTTACTAACCTTTATTTCATATTCACTATGAGTGGTTCATAATAAAATCCATATAGAGAATCCATATAGAGAAATAAATCAATTCCAAGCCATAGCCAAGATGCTTCAAGCTATGGTAAAAAGAAGTAATGAAAGAATGGATTTATTAAAAACTTCTGTCAGAAGGGGGCAGCCACCTAATGCCCCTAATCAAGCTAGGCAATATCAAAGAAAAGTTCAAGGAGATTATGAAAATAAAAAATATAGGGCATGTCCATCATATGAGGAGATTTTAATGAAAATTAAGGCTGAGTGTAAAAGAAAAATTGCATCTAAGCCACCAATGGAGGAGATAAAGAATAATGGTGATGAGGTTAGGGAAATAATTTGTTATCCCATCTGAGTCACTTGTAAATATGATTGGATGGATGAAAATGTTGAAGAAATCAACCATGATGTAGACGTTACTCATAAAAATTTTATACTACTTGTGGAGGTTGTTAAAGTTATTGTTCATGAAGAAATTCCAACACTCAATACTCATCAAGAAATCATAAAGGAAGGAAAAGTTATAATTCAAGAAGAAATGCAAGAAATTAAAGAAGCAAAGGAGATTGATTTTATTTACAACAATAGTAAAAGGTGCTTCTAATTTGTTTCCCATTTCTAATATGAATTTTGCATTGCCTAATGATTTCCTTAATGTTTATTTAACAAAACTTCAGATATTTTAAATACTTTAAATACTAAAAATCATTAAGAAAGGAAGATGGCATGTTCATGTGTTATTAGTTCTTTTACTTCATCACTTCAAAACTAAAGGTCAAGTTTTCTTTAACAAGGGGGAATGATGTGAGGCCTCGCCTAAGTATCATCTCGATCTACTAAAGGGAATCGAAAATGCTTTTTGGGAGAAACATCATGATTAGAACATGTTATAAGTTTAGAAAATTATAATTTGCAAAAGGAGTCGCCACTTTAATTTTGTTTATTTTAGTTGGAAAAATTAAAGGAAAAAACCAATTTGATTGAATCCAAATTATACCATTTGTCCTAAGAAAAAGCACTAGTCCTTGAATGACCAAAGAGGGCTCAAAGACTAGGTTGGTTAAAATAATACAAAAAATCAATTTGATTTAAATACAAAATAGCTTCTATATTAAAAAAAAAAAAAAGCTTTTATGTATGCATGAACAGATATAATATGATGCATGAAACAAATATTATTCATGCAATGCATGACAAATGTTAAATAATGACAATTACAAATTGTGAAAAATAAAGGAAAACTACTTTAAACTATTACAAGTCAAAACGTCAAAATCAAAGCATCTTTCCTTTAGCCCTTGTGGGTTATAGGAAAAGCACACGTTCCCCAAATATAATCTAAGCAACTAAAGTAAGAAAAAGTAATAAAACAATTGTAAGAGAGCTAAAGTTTCAAATTTCTTTTAAGAAAAGCAATTTCAACCCTAAGCTATGTGAAGAAGGTGATAAAGAGAAGAAAGTTGTTAATTTTAGTGGATTTGATGCCTTAGAGATGGCATGCCTATATATCCTTTTGAATGGGAATCAAACCCCATGCAGTTTTCCTTTTTGTGAAGAAGGGGTTTTTAAGTCATTGCCTTTGTTATCATGTTTTGATTAATTTTAAGGGCTTAGGGATTTGTTAATTAAGTCAGATTTTAATTAACAAAAATTAAATCTTTTCAAATTTAGATCTTGAAATTAGAATTGAAAAGGAAAAGAAAATAAGTTTTACCTTTGACTTTGACAACAAGGAACGTAGGGCATGAGCTTGGCATCAAATCTAAATTCCACCTTAGCTTAAGGATAGCATGAGCACTCTTTTTGAAAGAAGGACTCTTGAATAGTGCAAACTCTTTTTGAAGGAAGGACTTTGGACCACCTTTGCCTGAATACCACAAATTCCCTTTGAAAAAAAGAACTTTAATTACACTTTTTCTTGATTAGGAGGCTTAGAGGAGGTGACTAGGATGCTTATAAATAGGATTTTATATGATGGAATAGGTTTTAGAATGGGGTTTTAGAGATTATGAGGTTTAGAAAGAGGATTTTTGTCACATCCCAAATTTAGAGATATGACGGTCCTAGAACATAGGGAGACATAAGGTCACCCACTCCCATAGAACCGACTTACACATATACAAATCATGCCTAGGATCACACCAAAGCTCATACAATAACTCATTTAAAACATTTATGTGAAAACCTTTAGTTGCGGAAGACAATAATTAGATACTTCACATATAATCCATAAGAAAATAGTATTTATAATCCACTTGAAATCTTAACAAAACATTTCAAATGAACACCAAAATAATAATTCCTGGAGCATCTAATGATAACCCTTCATATCATAGTATTATTAAGGACTTCAGACAAGGAATTCCACAAGCAGAGTAGGATGCTTGAGCTATGACCTTGCCTCCTCATACTGCTCACTTGGAATCACATAAGGAAAAAGATGGTGAGATAGATGATCTCAATAAGTAAATGATAAATCACATATATTAACACATATTCCTTGGAAAAGGAAACTCATAGCTTATACACATAGTTCGTGATTTACAATTCATGAATTAGGCTGCAATTTATCAAGGGTTCAATTTAGCAAGTTTGCATAAATCACACTTACAACATATAGAGAGTGGAGGCTATTGCTCTACCACTCTAACACATAGAGGAGAGGTGACCTTAAACCAAATTCCAACTCCTATCACATAGAAGGTGTGAAGCTAATCAAGCCCCATGGCTAGAACAACCCCTTTTTAGCTAAGGTGGATACATTAACCCTATCTATTGGGTTAAGACCATGTGAATAGGTTTCGATGATTACCTATATCAGCATGAGGACTTTTGCATAAAGGGCTAAAGGTACCATAGCTAAAGCTATTAGTATTCACTTATAACAATAACATTTAAAACAACAATAACATGTATCATAATAACAATGGCAATTTAACTTTTAAGCAAAAGATACAAAAAGTAGTGTAGTTTTAAAAAGAATATAAGTCAAGGTGATAATCACAAGGAATTATCATTGGATAAACAAAAATGGTTTTTGGACCAATTGTCCTTTGGCAACCCAAGCTTTACAAAGATATTAATTAATCATATTTGAGGATAGAAAGAACTTGGGTTTTAAGAATTATGAGGGCTCACATAACATGATATCACATATTTGTAACATATTATAATGTTACTTACACTTATAGAATGAACACAATGTTTACTCACACTTGTAGCATGAATATAGGGTTTACTCACCTTATGGTTCCTTTGCTTCTAAGTCACATAGCCCTTAGACTTCTAAAACTCCTCAAGCTCTATCATAATATTTAATTCAATACTTAGTATTTATTCAATCATGATGCTATCCTATCTCATAACTACCCTATGCACATATAACATTCACATACACTTAGAGTTGCACATATAAGTACACTCATCACTTGCACATAATATTTTGACTTATAAGTCTCGTACACTTAGCCTTTACAGGCTCATATGAAAAAAAATTATAACTAATGTCTATACCTTTCTAAGGTCCACACAATATCATTATCTTAATATCATTTCACTTTAACAATCAACTTAGTACATTTAACACTTTCATACATGTCAATTTATCATTAGCTTCTCAGGTATCATGCTTATCTCTTATGACCAATTCCTTCAATCAATAACTTCATTAATTCAAGACCATTAATTCATTGTTAATTCATCATAAAATCCATTTCCATATTATCCAATCACATTCACATTCTAATCACAATATAAGGTTAAGATACCTTGAGTGTACCAAAGTTCCTCTAGGCTTGTCTAGGGTCATTCCTTCAACTAGCATGCAATTTTATCATTTATTATACATACATACATGTCAATAATCATGAAAATACATTGCATAAAAATTATAGACATTGGGAAAAAATCCCATAGTAGGCTGAATGCATCATCAAAAGGAAAACTGAATTTTTCTTACTTTTCGCACTTTTCATCTATTACAATAATATGTAAAAACATGGTTTGAACCAAGATTTTTCATGTAAACATAACAAAAATCATTTTAGAACATTAATTCACATAAATTGGCAGCCTTATGTGTGACATGTACATGAAAATTCCAATTTTAGGTTTCAGCATGCAAAACTATGAGTTTTCTTATTTTTAGTATTTTATGGTCATTACAATAATATGTAAACAGGTGGTTTAAATCATTATTTTTCATTTGAACAAAACAAATATTAAATTAGAATCCATTTATATACAAATCAATAGCCACATGTTTAAATAATAATAGAATTTTCTAACTTCTAAGTTCTACTACAAAACCTTGAATTTCTTTGTTTTCTAAAACCTTTCGGTCATTACAGAAATATGTCAATATATAGTTTAATCCAATATTTTTCATCAAAACACATCAAAAATCAGTTTAGAAATCATTCATATAGGAATTGGTCCCCCCTTTTAGTGTTTATGCATAAAAAATTTAATTTTATGTTATAGGATTCACCTTTGAAGAAATCACGCAGAAAGATTTGTGTTTTCGGTAAAGAATTAAATTTTCCTTTCAAAAATTCACCCAAACTGAATTAAATCTATAAAAATCAATAATCAGCTAGTTCAAAATAATTTTTCTCATAATTTAATTCATAGAAATTAGTTAAGGAATTGAAAGAGAAGAAAAACTTACAATTACAATCAAGAAATTACAGAATTAAAAGGTGTTTTCTTAATTTCGGCTGAGAGAATTGTTTTGAGAGAATTTTTCTATCAAAATATAGAAAATTAGAGTTATGGCTGTTGGAACATTAGGGCTGGCCAAAATTTTGATATTTAAATGTAGGGTTTTAGGCAATTTCTACTAATACTCTTAATGAGCTAGGTTGTGAGGGTTTTTGGATAGTGGGCTTTTTAGGTATTTGGGCTTTTTATTTAAATTAGGGGCTGATTATAAGTAATTAAAAAAAATTTTCTTATTATTTTCATTAAAATTTCCCCCAAGACATTTATTTAAAAATTATTTTAAAATGCTCATAAAATCATTTTATGCTTAAAAATTGCCTTTATGCATGAAAATTTATTTTATTTAAAATAATTTATTTTATGCTAATGCACTTCTTATAAATTATTTATTTTACAATAATCACTCATATTATGCATATTAAAAATTAACTTAACATGCCACATACTTATCAATCACATAGAACATAAATTCCCATAAAAGCACACACTTAACCTTAATAGTTCTAAATCAAGCAAATTGTCATTAAAATTTCTAGGGTGGGTGTGGGTTGTTATATTCTCCCCCCTTAAAAGAAAATTTTCCTCAAATTTAAATTCTTACCTAACCAATCTTGAAAAGCTGAGGATGCTTCTGCTGCATCTCCTGCTTGGCTTCCTAAGTGCACTCATCTATCCCATGATTTTGCCATTGGACTTTAATCATGGGTATCTCTTTGTTTCTTAATCTCTTCACTTGTTGATCCACTATAGCTACTATTGAATCCTCATAAGATAGTGTAACAACCCACACCCACCCTAGGAATTTTCGTGATAAATTGCTTGATTTAGAGCTATTAAGGCTAAGTATGTGCTTGTGTGAAAATTTGTGATCTAAGTGATTGATGAGTATGTGACATATTAATTAATTTTAATATGCATAATATGAGTTGCTATTGTGAAATAAATGATTTACATGAAGTGCATTTGCATAAAAAGAATTTATTTTAAATAAAATAAATTTTCATGCATAAGACAATTTTTAAGCATAAAATAATTTTATGGGTATTTTTAAAATATTTTAAAATAAATATTTTTGAGGAAAATGTTATAGAATTAATAAGAAAAATATTCTTTTTATTTTAATTCTTATTCAGCTAAAAATTTAAGGGAAAAGCTCAAATACCCAAAAGCGCACTACACAAAAATCCTCCTAACCTAGTTCATTAAGGGTATTAGTGGAAATTCCACTCCAACCCTAATATATATTCTAAAATTTAGCCAAACCAGGGTTTCCAGCAGCCATTCCCTTACTCTTTCTGTATCTTGGTAGAAAATTCTCTCAAATATTTCTCCCTACCAAAATATTGAAAACACCTTTCCGTTTTGCGATTTTGTGACCATAATCGTAAGTTTTTATTCTCTTTCAATTTTTAAGCTGATTTCAATGAAATAAATTATGAGAAAATTATTTTGAACTATTTGAATACTGATTTTTATAGATTTATTTCTGTTTAGGTGAGTTTTGGGAGAGAAAATTTTTTTTCTACCGAAAACACGATTCTTTCCGCAAGATTCCTCCAAAGGTGAATTCTATAACTTAAAATCACAATTTTTATGCATAAACACCATGTGGGGGGGGGGGGGGGGGGGGGGCGGGCGTGATTTGTGCATGGTTGTATTCTAAACTAATTTTTGATTTGTTTTGATGAAAAATACTGTATTAAATAATATTTTTGCATATTTCTGCGATGATCGAAAAGTTTTGAAAAACAAAGGAATTCAAGGTTTTCATGTTAGAACTTGGAAGTTAGAAAATTTTATTCTTGCATGGGCATATGGCTGCCGATTTGTATGAATAAGTATTCTAATATGATATTTGTTTTGTTTAGATGAAAAATAATGATTTGAATTATGTGTCTGCTTATCGCTAAAATGAACGAAATGCGCGTAAAGCGCGGAAACTCATGATTTATCACCTAAGCCTTTGAACTTGGAAATTTTTGTATAAACCCTATCTATGGCTGCCGAATCATATAGGGATGTGTTATAAACTGATATTTTCTATGATTGAATGAAAAATAATTGTTTAAACAACCTATTTACATATTTCTGAAATGACTGGAAAATACCGAAAACAAGAAAACTTATGGTTTTGTGCCATATAATGCAAAAGGTTGAATTTTTATGTATTAATAACACCAAGAGTGGCCAATTCTTATGAATTTATATTCTAAAATGATTTTTGTTATGTTTACTTGAAAAATCTTGGTTCAAACCATGTTTTGACATATTTCTAAAATAGACAGAAAGTACGAAAAGAAGAAGAATTTGGTTTTTACCTTGATGATGCATTCAGCCTACATAGACATTTTTGTCCCAATGTTTATAAATTTTATGTGATGTGTTTTGATGATTGCTGACATGTATGTATGTATAATAAATAATAAAATTGCATGTTAGTCGAAGGTATGATCCTAGATAAGCTTGAATGCATTTCGGTATACTTAAGGTATACTTAAGGTATCTTAGCCTTATATTGTGATTAGAATGCAAATGTGATTGGGAAATTTGGAACTAGATGTTATGATTACTTGATGATGAACATATGGTTATGAGTTAATAAAGTGAAAGGGATCATAAGAGTTAAGCATGACACTTGAAAGGTTAATTGTTAAGTTGACATGTATGGAAGTATAAAGTGAACTAAGATAATTGTTAAAGTGAATTGATATTGAGGTAATAATATTGTGATGACCTTAGAAAGGTATTAATATGATTGCAATGTGTTTTCATATGAGCCTAAAAGGCTTAAGTATACAAAACTTTTAAAGTCAATGTGTTATGTGCAAGTGACGAGTACACCTATGTGTGGACTCTAAGTGTATGTGTATGCTATATATGCATGGATAGTTATGGGATAGAAGCATGATAAGTAAATAAATACTAAGTATTAAATCAAATATTATGTTAGAGTTTGAGGAGCTTTAGAAGTGCAAAAGGAACTATGTGTACTAGGAGTAAAGGAACCCCAAGATGAGTAAACATCGTATCTATTCTACAAGTGTGAGTAAACACTATGTTCATGTTATAAGTGCAAGTAACATTTTGTTATGTTACAAATATGTGATATCAAACTAAGTGAGCCTTTGTGATCTTTGAAACCCAAGTTCTTTCTATTCTAAATATTATTATATGAATTCTTTGACAAGCTTGGGTTGCCAAAGGACATTTGGTCCAAAACTATTTTGTTATCCAATGAGAAATTCTTATGACTAACACCCTAACTTGTATTCTTTTTGGAACTACACTATCATTGTATCATTGTTTGAAAGCTAAACCACTATTGTTATTGAAATACATGTTATTGTTGCCTTATGTGATATTGTCAATTATGTTTACCAATAGCTCTAACTATGGTACCTTTTACCCTTTATGCAAAATCCTCCTGCCGATGCGGGTAATCATCGGAACCTGTGCACATGGTCTTAACCCGATGGATAAGGGTAGTGTATCCACCTTAGCTAGAAAGGGGCGGTTCTAGTCATGGGGCCTGATCAGCTTCACGCCTTCTACGTGATAGGGGTTGGAATTTGGTATAAGGCCACCTCTCCTCAATGTGTTCGAGTGATAAAGCAATAGCCTTTACTCACTATGTGTTATAAGTGTGATTTCTGCAAACTTGTCAAATTGAACCCTTGCTAAATTGCAACCTGATTCATGAACTATAAATCATGAACTATATGTATAAGCTATGTGTTTCCTTTTCAAAGAAATATGTGATAAATGTATGTGCCTTTCGTTTACTCATTGAGATCATCTATCTCACCCTTTTTTTCCTTATGTGGTTCCAGGTGAGTAAATGTGAGGAGGCAAGGTGATGGCTCAAGCATTCTACTTTGCTTGGGGAATTCCTTGTCCAAGTTTCAATAATACTATTTTCATGAAGTCTTGTCATTAGATGCTCCAAGAATGTTGATTGATACTTATTGATGCGTATTATTTTCCTTATGGATTTTATATGTAATGATTTATTTTAGTCTTCCGCAAATATATGGTATTCATCTAAATGATTCAAATGAGTTAATGTAAGAGGTTTGGCAAGATCCTAGGCATGATTGTTTATATGTAAGTGGGTTCTATGGGCGTGGGTGACCTTATGTCTCCCCATGTTCTAGGACTGTCGTATCTCTAAGGTTGGGATGTGATAGATAGTTGCTTATTTAACATTATGTCTGGAGGTGACAAGATATGAGACAGATTTAACATATACTTCCTTAACATAGAGACGTGAAACACTGGATGCATATGCACCATAGTTGGAGGCAGGGCAAGTCTATAAGATGCTTCCCCAACCTTATTTAATATTTCAAAAGGACCAGCAAAATGAGGTGATAACTTTCCTTTCTTGCCAAATCTCATAAAACCTTTCATTGGAGAGACCTTCAAGAACACATGATCCCCTATGGTAAAATGGATGTCTTTTTGCTTAGGATCCACATAACTCTTTTGCCTACTGAAGGTCATTTTCAATTGCTCTTGAATGAAAGGTACTTTCTTGATGGTCTCCTTAAGCAACTCTTATGTCTCCACATGCTTGTCTCAAGGTTCAATCCAACAAACTGGAGAATGATATTTTCTCCTATACAATGCTTCATATGGTGTCATACTGATAGATGAATGATAGTTCTTGTTGTAGGCGAATTCAATCAAAGGTAAATACTTATCCCAACTACCTCTAAAATCTAAGAAATATATCCTTAACATATCCTTTAGTGTCTGAATCATCCTTTTAGACTGTCCATCTGTTTGAGAGTGAAACACCGTACTAAAATCCAGTTGTGCAAACACTTCTTGTAACTTTTGCCAGAACCTTAAGGTGAATTGAGTCCCTCGATTTAAGATAATGGAAATCGACACTCTGTGTAGTTTCATGATCTTGTCCATATACAATTGCACGTACTGAGCTATAGAATATGTGGTCTTAACTCCCAGAAAATGAGTAGATTTTGTCAGTCGGTCCACTATGACCCATATAGAGTCATATCCTTTAGAGGCTCTAGGTAGCCCAATTATGAAGTCTACAGTGATCCGCTCCCACTTCCATTTAGGTAGTTGAATTTCTTATAACAATCTAGAAGGTCATTGATGTTCATACTTGACTTGCTGGCAAGTTAGACAAGACACTACAAACATCTCCACATCCTTCTTCAGTCCTAGCCACCAATAATTAACTTTCACATCATGGTACATCTTGGTAGTTATAGGATGAGCATAGTTAGGTGCTTGATGTGTCTCCTTTAATATCCTTTCCCTTAATTCTCCTACATCAGGCACGCATACTCTATTTTCACACTTTAAAATTCCATTGACCACTTTAAACTCAGAGTTCCTCCCTTCTTTCATCCATCCTTCAACTTCACCATGTGTGGGTCCTTACCTTATGAATCCTTTATTTCCTCCATTAGCTTAGACTTCATATGGAAATGGGCCAATAAAACTCTCAATCCTCTAATCTCTAGCTTCAATCCTTGGCTAAATAATTTCTTTAATTCCTTCACAATTAGCCTTTTTCTCATAATCACATAGGCTAGGCTTCCCATTGATTTTTGACTCAAGGCATCTGCCACCACATTTGCCTTTTCAAGATGGTAAAGAATATGACAATTATAGTCTTTCAATAGTTCAACCCATCTTCTCTGCCTCAGGTTGAGGTCCCTTTGGCTTAAGATGTACTAAAGACTCTGGTGATCTATGTAGATCTCACACTTTGTTCCATACATGTAATGTCTCTAGATCTTGAGAGCGAAAGCTATGGCAGCTAACTCCAAATCATGAGTAGGATAATTAATTTCATACTTCTCAAGCTATCATGATACATAGGTGATGACTTTCCCATTTTGCATCAAGATGCATCCAAGTCCTACTCGCGAGGCATCATAATAGATAATGAACCCTTCTTCTCCTTTCGATAATGCCAAAACTGGAGTCGATATCAAACACTTCTTGAGCTTCTGAAAACTCTTCTCATAGGACTCTTCCCAACTAAACTTAACTTGTTTTCTAATCAACTTGGTCAATGAAGTTGCTATCTTAGAAAAGTCTTATATGAATCTGTGATAATACCCAACCATGCCCAAGAAACTTTATACTTGTGAAACCGTTGTGGGCCTTGGCCAGTTTGCTATCGCTTCAACTTTCTTAGGATCAACTTGAATCCCTTCCTTACTTACTACATATCTAAGAAAGTTGATAGACTCCATCCAAAACTCACACTTGGATAACTTAGCGTAGAGCTAGTGATCACATAGCATTTGCAGCACAATCCTCAAATGTTCCTTATGTTCTTCTTTATTCTTTAAGTAAATCAGGATGTCATCAATGAACATGATCACAAACTTATCAAGGAATGGCTTAAACACTTGATTCATCAAGTCCATGAAAGTAACAGGAGCATTCGTCAGATCGAATGGCAAAACTATGAATTCATAATGTCTATATCTAGTACAGAAGACAGTCTTGTAGATGTCTTCTCCATGGATCTTTAGTTGATGATAGCCAAACCTTAAGTCAATCTTGGAGAAATGACTAGCTCCTTGCAAATGTTCAAAAAGGTCATCAATCCTCGACAATGGATACTTATTTTCATAGTGACTTTATTAAGCTGATAATAATCAATGCATATTCAAAATGAGCCATCCTTCTTCTTTATGAAAAGCACTAGAGCGCCCCATGGCAAACTACTTGGTCAGATAAAACCCTTATCGAGCATATCATGCAATTGTGTCTTTAATTCTTTTAACTCCTTTGGTTCCATATGATATGGTGATATTGATATAAGTTGCGTACCAGGTAGTAATACAATGTTGAACTCAATCTCATGGTTAGGTGGTAATCTGTGTAAATCTTCTGGGAATACATCTATGAACTCATCCACCACTAGAATGCTCTTGTCTTGAATGGCGATCTCCTTGTTAATATCGACTATATAGGCTAGGTATGCTTGGCATCCTTTCCTAACATCCTTATTGCTCCTAAGGCTGATATCAAGTTCAGAGGATTCTCATTCCTATCCCCTTGATACACAAACTCCTTCCTATCCTTGTTTTGAAAGTCAACAAGTTTCTCTCTACATTCGATATGAGCTCTATGCTCATATAACCAGTCCATCCCTAATATCACATCAAATTCTAGTACATCTAATTCTAACAATACTATAAAAGGTTTTTATCTATTAATATCTACGTCACAACCCATATACCCATACTTTACTTCCATCACCTCCCCCAAAGGAGTTGATACTACTAAAGGTTCATTCATTAATTCCTTATTTCTACCCAGACTCTTAACAAAACAAGGCGATACAAAAGAATGGGTAGCATCATAATCAATCAAACATTTTTCACTAGAATTTTTGGATGGGGATGATACCTATGATGGCTGTGTGCAAATCGTGAGCCTTTTGCTGATTTAAAGTGAAGACTCGACCTTTGCCCTTATTCTTTGTCACTGGTGCATTCCCAATAGCTAGCCCCTTATCCTTGACTCCTTGCCCTTGCAATTAGAATGGTTTAGATTGTGGTCATGCTATAGTCCCATTCCCTTAACTCCTTATCTTAGGGTAGTCCTTTATGAAGTGCCCCATTTATCCATACTTAAGGCACACACCAGAATCTTTTTGGCAAATTTCGGGATGCTTCTTTCCACATTTGCCGTAAGTGGGGTGTTCCTACCTAGCTTGACCATTTTGTTGTCCAAAAGATGAAAATTCCTTCCTAGAGCCTCCTCCGCCTCTATGCTGTCCCCCATGACCTTTGTTCCTATGCTTTCCTTTCTAGTCCTTTTCGACTCATTCGGCTCTCTTTGCCTTGTACCTCTTCTCTATTATCTTAACCTTATCTATCAGCTTAGCCAAGGTTGGAAACTCTATTGCTGCCAATGAATTGAATAGAGGTGTGATCAGCCTTCTTAAGAAATGATTGATGTGGCTAACTTTAGTAGGAATGATGTTGATGGCAAATCGGCTAAGTCGATTGAAATCCTTAGCATAATTCGATACGGACATCTCTGATTTTTGCTTTAGTTGCTCGAACTATAATGCTTTATCTTGTCTTTCTTCTTCCGATAAGAACTAATCCATTATTTCCTACTTAAACTTTACCCAAGTAGGTGGGTCTACTCTGTAAAGCCATTCTTTAATACTTCTCTCGTACTAATACTAAGCTTCCTTCTTGAGTTAGAGTCCCACCAACTCTATCACTTGGGTATCTGAGTAAGAAAGTCAATGAACTAGTTTGTCCATCTCATCCAAGAACTCATGTGGGTCATCACCTTCCTCACCAAAGAAGGTAGGCAGCTGCAGCTTCTTAAACTCTGCTATGGTCATCCCTTCATCAGGTAACTGCATCCTCTCTTTGAGCAAGTGCCACTACCATAGGAGGTAGAATTCTATTCCTTTCTTGAGTTGGCAGTGCTTCCCACCTTTGAGCTCATAGCTTGTCCATTTCCTTGTGCAAGTCTCTCATTTCCTTATACATAGCTTGCATCTCTTACGAAGATACTTGCTAACTAGAGCCCATGGCCGGCGCCCTCGAGTTTGATCTATCTCATGACCATACGGGTGTAGAGGCAGCATTCGATGCAGTGTTTGATATGATGGAAGAGGTTTTGGAATGGAGTTTTAAAGATTATGAGGTTTAGAAAGAGGATTTTTATCACATCCTAACTTTAGAGATATGACGGTCCTAGAACATGGGGAGACATAAGGTCACCTACGCCCATAGAATCCACTTACATTTATACAAATCATGCCTAGGATTGTACTGAACCTCATACAATAACTCATTTAAAACATTTATATAAAAACCTCTAGTTACAAAAGACAATAATTGGATACTTCACATATAATCCATAAGGAAATAGTATTTATAATCCATTTGAAATCTTAACAAAACATTTCAAATGAACATCAAAATATTTATTCCCGGAGTGTCAAATGATAACCCTTCATATCATAGTATTACTAAGGACTTCAGAAAAGGAATTCCCTAAGCGGAGTAGGATGCTTGAGCTATCACCTTGCCTCCTCATACTGCTCACCTGGAACCACACAAGTAAAAAGGGGGTGAGATAGATGATCTCAATGAGTAAACGATAAAGAATATACATTAACATATATTTGTTTGAAAAGGAAACCCATAGCTTATACACATTGTTCATGATTTATAATTCATGAATCAAGTTATAATTTATCAAGGGTTTAATTTAGCAAGTTTGCAGAAATCACACTCATAACACATAGAGAGTGGAGGCTATTGCTCTACCACTCGAACACATAGAGGAGAGGTGACCTTAAACCAAATTCCAACTCCTATCATATAGAAGATATGAAGCTGATCAGGCCCTACGGCTAGAACTACCCCTTTCTAGCTGAGGTGGATACACTGCCCCTATCCATCAGGTTAAGACCATGTGCACAGATTTTGATGATTACCTGCATCGGCACGAGGACTTCTGCATAAAGGGTTAAAGGTATCATAGCTAGAGGTATTGGTATTCACATATAACAATAACATTTAAAGCAATAATAACATGTATCATAATAACAATAGCAATTTAACTTTTGAGCAAAAGATACAAAAAATAGTATAGTTCTAAAAATAATATAAGTCAGGGTATAATCACTTGGAATTATCATTGGATAAACAAAAATGGTTTTTGGACCAATTGTCCTTTGGCAACCCAAGCTTGACAAAGAAATCAATTAATCATATTTGAGGATAGGAAGAACTTGGGTTTCAAGAATCTCAAAGGCTCACATAACATGATATCATATATTTGTAACATATTATAATGTTACTCACACTTATAGAATTAATACAATGTTTACTCACACTTGTCTCATGAATATAGGGTTTACTCACCTTATGGTTCCTTTGCTCCTAATTCACGTAGCCCTTGGACTTCTAAAACTCCTCAAGCTCTATTATAATATTTAATTCAATACTTAGTATTTATTCAATCATGATGCTATCCTATCCCATAACTACCCTCATGCACATATAACATTCACATACACTTAGAGTTGTGCATATAAGTGCACTCATCACTTGCACATAATATTTTGACTTATAAGTCTCATACACTTTGCCTTTATAGGCCCATATGAAAACACATTATAACTCATGTCTATACCTTTCTAAGGTTAACACAATATCATTATCTTAATATCATTTCATTTTAACAATCAACTTAGTATATTTAACACTTTTATACATGCCAATTATCATTAGCTTCTCAAGTATCATGCTTATCTCTTATGACCAATTCCTTCAATCAATCACTTCATTAATTCATGACCATTAATTCATTGCTAATTCATCATAAAATCCATTTCCATATTATCCAATCACATTCACATTATAATAAGTTAAGATACCTTAAGTATAACAAAGTGCCTCTAGGCTTGTCTAGGGTTATTCCTTCAACTAGTATGCAATTTTATAATTTATTATATATACATATATGTAAATGATTATTAAAATGCATTGCATAAAAATTATAGAAATTGGGATAAAAATCCTATAGTAGGCCGAATGCATCATCAAAAGGAAAACTGAATTTTTCTTACTTTTCACACTTTCCGTCTATTACAGTAATATGTAAAAATATGGTTTGAACCAAGATTTTTCATGTAAACATAAAAAAAATCATTTTAGAACATTAATTCACATGAATCAGCAGCCATATGTGTGACATGTACATGAAAATTCCAATTTTAGGTTTCAGGATGCAAAATATGAGTTTTCTTATTTTCGGTATTTTCCAGTCATTATAGTAATATGTAAACAGGTGGTTTAAGTCATTACTTTTCATTCAAACAAAACAAATATCATATTAGAATCCATTCATATACAAATCAGTAGCCACATGTTTAAAAATAAATAGAATTTTCCAACTTCTAAGTTATAGCACAAAATCTTGAATTCCTTTGTTTTCTGAAACTTTTTGGTCATTACAGAAATATGCTGAAATATAGTCTAATCCAATATTTTTTATGAAAACACATCAAAAATTAGTTTATCAATCATTCATATAGGAATTCCACCCCCCCCCCCTTTTGTAGTGTTTATACATAAAAAATTTTATTTTAAGTTATGGGATTCACCTTTGGAGAAATTGTGCAGAAAGATTTGTGTTTTCGATAAAGAATTAAATTTCTCTTTTAAAAATTCACCAAACTCAATTAAATCTATAAAAATTAGTAATCAACTAGTTCAAAATAATTTTTCTCATAATTTAATTCATAGAAATCAGTTAAGGAATTCAAAGAGAAGAAAAACTTATGATTACGGTCAAGAAATCGCGAAATTGAAAGGTGTTTTCTTAATTTCAGTAGAGAGAATTGTTTTGAGAGAATTTTTCTATCAAAATACAGAAAATTAGAGTGATGTCTACTGGAACATTAGGGCTAGCTGAAATTTTGATATTTAAATGTAGGGTTTTGGGCAATTTCCACTAATACCCTTAATGAGCTAGGTTAGAAGAGTTTTTGGGTAGTGGACTTTTAGGTATTTGGGCTTTTTATTTAAATTAGGAGCTAATTATATGTAATTAAAATAAAAATATTTTTCTTATTATTTTCATTAAAATTTCCCCCAAGACATTTATTCAAAAATTATTTTAAAATACTCATTTTATGCATGAAAATTCATTTTATTTAAAATAATTTATTTTATGCTAATTCACTTCCTATAAATCATTTATTTTACAATAAGTACTCATATTATGCAAATTAAAAATTAATTTAACATGTCACAAACTCATTAATCACATAGAACATAAATTCCCATAAAAGCACACACTTAACCTTAATAGTTTTAAATCAAGCAAATTGTCATAAAAGTTTCTAGAGTAGGTGTGGGTTGTTACAATTTGATGATTAGGAGGCTTAAGAATAGAGTTTGGAAAGCTTTAAGGGGAGTATAGATGTATGTAATTATGTGCGAAAGTTGTTAGGAGGTGCCAGGTATTTATAGGAGGAGTTTGAGGGCTTAAAATAGTAAATTTTAGGTGTGGGATCAGGAATGCGCTGCAGCAACTAGATTAGGGGCTGCGGCAACCATAGCTCTTACTGCGATAGCCAATTATAGCTGCAACTACCCCCAATTGGCCTGCGAGTTGCCGCACCTCTTTTTCAACCCATTCTCATTTATTTTTTATTCGATTTGGGCCTAGTTTGATTCTATGGATTCCTAATCGAGCGCTAGTCATCTGAAGGTGCAAGTTTGTGAAAATTTATTTTTCAACAAGGTGTTGCTCCCTTGTCGCAGCGGGAACACCATACTAGCTCTGCGTAGCACACTAATCTTAGTAGGTGCCAAGCTGCAACCAAATCCCAAGGGTGTAAATTTGAGGGTTCACAAATGATACAATCCAAGAAGTCTATTTAATTTTATTTCATTCTTATTAAGCCTAAATTTAAGTTAATTAAGTTGGTTTCTTTGCTATTAGGCTGTCTATGTTATACATTAAGTCTAAGACCTATTTATAATAATATATTTTCATATTTTAGTTAGTTTTCAGTCTCTTTTGTATTAGGTTAAGGTCCAATACAAATTTTAGCTTATTTTTCTATTTTAGAAGTTTTATTTTCTTATTTAAGAAGGATTCCTATTCAATTCCTTAATTCAGAAGAATTTATAGTATAGTTCTATTTCTTTTTCTTATCTAGAAAGAATTCTTGATTAGGAAGAATTACTAATCTTAAGTGCCTATATAAACTCAAACTTTCTCTATAATTAGATAGTTAAAGTTATTTAATTAATAAATTTTCTTTGAGTTTTGTCTGAAGTTTAATTTTTGTTTGAATCTCTTAAACTTATCAAAAGATTTTTTCTTTTGGGACATTCAAAATTATCAAAGGTTCATACCTTTATGGTGTTCAAATCAAATTATACCAAGGTGGATAACTGCAAGTTAATTTTATGCCAAGGTTTCTAGTTTCAAATATGATTTAGCTTTCCTAGGAGTCACTTCCAAGCGAATTGTTGTTGGGCCTTAAGGCAGGTCACTTAAGGTTCGCATCACTTTATCTTGCATTATAATATTTAAAGTACTATACAAATATCTTATTATTTCATTCTAAATCTTTACAAGAGTAAACTAAAATGCCATGATCTCAAGTCTAGTGGTCATGGTGACCCAATATTCATTACAAATTACAAGTATCAATACTTTAAACAAGCCATTATTATTTCTACTCTTTGCTCACTATTAAAGAGATCTTTCCATAAATAATCAATCATCAATCCTATATGTCCTATTCCCATATACCAATTCCACAATTTTAAATCAAATATTATTCTATAGAATCTCAAATCAGAATATAGGTGTTCTTAGATTCTTTATTACTACTAATTGTCTCAACTACTCTAAAGTTTAATATTCTTGTCATTTTCATATTTGATTTTGTACTAGCTTACATACCCACTTATACAGTTAGATATATAGTTATTTCCTTGTATGCGCAATTTATCCTTGTCATTCTTGTACTTATAAGTATTATCTTTTACTTCAAATTTAGAAACTTGATTTGGTTTTACTTTTTCCTTAATTTTCACTAATTGTAGTTCCTCATTCTTTGAATCTTGTTGTTCCTTTATGGCTTTCAATTTTAGTTGGAGTAATCTGACAATATTCATGCTTCAACTTCCTTTAACCATAATCCTTTATTGGGTAGTAATTTCTAATTTCTTAGTAATAGATATCATTACATACTATCATATGGAAGGGACTACTTATTAACTTCTTATTTAGAGTATCAATCATCACATTAATTCTATTAAGGCAACAAGATATTTACTACCAAACTTTGAGTAATTCTATTTCATCTCATATTGTATTCTTTTTCATTTTACTTGGAATATTTATCACAATATGTCTTATGTATTTATACTTCTGTTCTAGTCTAACTGCCTTTTGATTCCTCGTATCTTATAGTTTGATTTCCCCTTTTCTCTTCCTAAAGAAGAATCATTTATTATTTTTTTTAATGAAGGTCTTCCTATCGAGCTCAATAAAGTACATATATTCTTTTAAATTCTCAAGTTCTCTTTATAATACATCCAATCAAACTTAATCACTGTACATGTCATGTACTTCAATTTTAATTCATACTGACTTTTATATTTATGCATTTTCTTCTCTTTTACTTGCTTCCTTTATTTGATTGTCAATTTATTACTCACCTTTCTTTCTGATTCCTGACTTATGTCTCAATGAGTATAATAAAGAAATATAATTTCACTTGGTCGATGCCATCCTTTGGTATATTCTAACATGTTTATCTATATTTTTGTTTCTATTACTCAAATATATAGCCCATTTATGATCTATGAAAATTCCTAATACTTAGATTATATCCCTTATCTCCCTTTCATTATTCATCTTTCGATAATTTTAGGCATCTCAATTACTAGACCCATGTCAACTTTCCTTTTCCCATATCCATATCCTTATTTTGACTAATTCTTTTTTTTTTTCTTACCCTATTACTTTAAGCCTTTGTTTGAACTATGGTTATCTTGAAATACTTTCTTCTTTTGCATTTACATATGTCATTCTTTATATGAACTTATCCTCTTTATCTCTAGGAATGATCCCTAGGAAACTAGTACCATCAACTTTGCTACTAGTCGAATAGCATTAAAGGGTACCTATTAAAGCACCCATGAGCAAAACTATGTCACTACCTTTGTAAGCCTCTAAATGAAGAGCCATGTTTCATCAATAATTTCCTCAGAAATTGAGTTCCTTATCAAGTAGTTCTTATTGTTAGTTTGCTTTAATATGCCATAGAGCATAGAGAATAAGAGTTGAGTGAGCTCCTTCACTTTTTGGGCATTAAAATTGCCATTATAGCAATAGAGGAAGAGGCATCTATTTCCTTAACCATCTTGTTTCATTACATTATTAGCAAATTTTCTTATTTCTTAACTTTTATATCTAATGGTGGATCTTATTTACTTTGCTATTATAAGGCATTGTCTTAATCAATTAGATACCATTTATTCGTAATATTAATGTTTAACATTTGAATCAACATTTCAAGTCATGCTCTCATTATTGCAAGATGTTTCCACTTCATAGTGTTCCCTGCTAGAGTAATAATTATAGCTTTAAATGTAACATTCATATTTTTATAAGTCATATTCTTCTCAAGAATTACATATATCATATTGATTCACATTCCTTAATAATTTCACATTCTCATTTCTTTAAGTCTAATTCATTTGGAACATACATTAACCTTGTTAAAATCCCATCCACTCTATTCTTCCACACTTATGTGGTCTTTCACACACTTTAAATTATGGATCACTCTTAAACATTTACACTTCTTATTCTTACTTAACATAAAAAATCACCACTTTACCCAATCGATTATATTACATCAAATAAATAATCCATTAGGACTAGTCCTAATTGTAACACCTTATTCAAATATTCATCTTATTTGTGCTAAACTTTTCCTATCATTCATTTGTCATTATAACTTTTCCCTACTTACTTTTTTATAATCTTATCCTTATCTAATAAGTCCTCTATCCACATCATTTCATTCCTCAAATGACATTCTCTCTAACCCTTAAAATTTCCTTTAACCTATTATTTTCTATGTTTTTCACCTTAAAATCAATCCATTTCACACTTACTTCATTTAGTTACTTTCAAAGTTTACCATTTCTTAATGCTATTTTAACTTATTCAATTCTATCTCATCATCAATTCAATTTCATCATAGAATACTTCTCTTGAATGGGTTTTGTCTAATTAGTCAACTTCATGAACTTCTTTTATGTCATAACTTTCACTCTTTTAATTCTTTTAATTTTATACTTCATTATCTCCCTATTTTCTCATACATTCTTTGCCTTAGCATTCACTGTTTTACCTTTCCATATTAGACTCACTTTACTTGACCATATTCAAATTATTTTTCTAACTAATATATAATTCTCCAATTTCACATCCATCTTATTTTATTGGTATTTTTCCCATCGTGAACTCATTTTCAATATGAGGTATTTTGTCCTTAATTAATCCATTTATTTACACTGATTCATTCTTAGCTTACATTAATCCCTTTTACGTCAAAGCTTCCTTAACTCCTTACTTTCTTTTTAAAGACTAATCATATACATCTTCATGTAATTAACAATTCCATGCACATATCTATTGAATTGATCTAGAACTAAACCACATTTCGGTTTGGTCCTTCACTGACCTCACAATTTTGTCTCCTTAATGTGTTTGAGAACTTTCCAAGAGGTTACCCATCCTTAAATTTTTCCCAAAGTGTAGCATGTTCAACCTCGGGATTTCTCAAACTTCCCAGTTACATATATGTAAACACTTTTCTAAAAGGTCACATTATCACATACAAGATTGATTGCTTCCTTCTTTAGGAATGAAGTGATCCTCTTTTAGATCACCTAAAATCTAATCAAAATCTATCTATTCATAGTCTAGTGTCATTAATTCCTAGAGCCCTTTTCACTATTATTATATATCTTGCTTTAGGATATCTCACATTCTAAATATCGCACAAACTCTAGCATATGCAAGAGTAGGCATATTCACGTCACTATTCATATTACATGAACTTTTCATGAAATCACATTTGAGTTTTCTCTTAATAGCATTTAGCTAATAATTGTTGCATGCATACATCATAGGCGCAAAGAATTTAGCATACCCTTATCATTATTCACATTGTTTAAATATTTTTCAAAACATATTCATTTATACACTTTTACACATATATAGTCACTTTCTTGTATATACGTTTTATCCTTATTGATAAGTGTTAAAAACACTATATTTTGTCCTTTGTTCTTAATGTATTTTATGCCTCCAATTGAGTTTAATCTATTTGTTTTAGTGCTTTCATAGTTCTTTTAGTTAATCTAGTATCAAAAGATGCCATGATCTGAATGTGACCTAGGATGGTGAATGATCCAAGCCAAAACGCTAATTTTTTGGAGAAATATGGGTTGCCACGGGTTGAGCCACGGCTGGAATTCCAGCCGTGTGATAAGAGCAAAGTGGAAAATCATCCAGTAGCATCCCATGAGTCGTGGCACGGCTGGGGTCTCACCCATGGGAAGTTACATTTTCTTTGATTCATGTTGCCACAGCTGGAACTATAGTCATGGGTCCAGTGGTGCCCAACACAAAATTTAGAACTATAAAACCAGATCTGATAGCGTTTTAGAGGGGGTGACCGAGAGGAGTAGCGAGAGAATAGGAAGAGAAAGAAGACATTGAAGATCGCAGATCAAAGAATAGGATTTCTTAGCACTTAATTCATGAATTGCTTGAGATTTCTTACTTCTTTAATTCTTTCTTTGGTTTCAATGTGTGATATGAACTAATTCTTTCCAATTTGGGTATTGATGAACCCGAGAACCATTTGTATAGATTGAATTACTTCTTATTCAATTAAATCATTCTTTGAGTTGTTTTATCTTTATAAATATTATTGCTTAAATTCCAATTAATAATTGCATGCTTATTAGTTGGGGATCATTTTCATATAATTTACTAGAGACAGCTTTATGTGAATGGATCACTCATAGAGATTGAGGGTTGATTGGGGCACTAAAGATAGGCTTACAAGACTTCTTTGGTAGATAGTTTCTCAATTTTAAAGCATGACCTAATTGAGTTTGCTTGAGAAGAGATTCCTTGCATTCCTCTTGGGAAATAAGGATTTAATTGCTTGAGAGAGATTTGTATCTAATTTAGCGAAATGCCAATTCAACTTATGGAATGAATTTAGTTGATGTGTAGTTCATGATATACAATTAGGGGCTAGGGGGATTCAATACCTGAATGGGCTTTTATTTCTGATTTCATCTCCTTTTTCCTTCTTATTATTTTACTTAATTTACATTTTAATTTAGTTTGAATATAATTATAATCATTTTCATCAACACCAATTTGATTCACTAAACATTAGTAGACATTTTGAGCTAGTACTTACCAAAAGTCTCCAGTGGAACGATATCTCATTCACTACTATATTGCTTATGCGATCTGCACACTTGCAGAATATGCATCAAGTTTTTGGTGGCATTGCTGGGGACTTTTTAGAGTAATATTAGCAATAGAATTGAAACTAGTGATTTAGTTTTTATTTTTATTTGTTATTTAATTTTTGTTTTGGTTTTCTTTGAGAAATTATCTTTTTAGGTACCCTTTTCTGTTTATGACCAGAGCTAGTTCCTCCAATCTACTTGAATTTGATCTAGAGTTAGAGAGAACATTGAGACAAAAGCAAAAGGAGGAATGGGAACTAGCTTTGGTAGGAGAGGCAGCAGACCCGGAAGGCATTGATTCAGAGGAAGAGGTTGAAATAATGGCAGAAAACTAGCCAAGAACCATGTAAGAATATGCAAGGCCCACTCTTAATAGGGCTAACTCAAGTATATGGAGGCCGACAGTCATTGCAAATAATTTTAAAATTAAGCCGAATGTGATACAAATGGTGCAGCAGACTTGCCAATTTGATGGTTTCCTAGATGAAGATCCTAATGCTCATCTTGAGAATTTTTTGGAGATTTGTGATACATTTAAGATCAATAATATCTCAAATGATGCGATTAGGCTGCGTTTGTTTCCTTTTTCACTCTGGGACAAACTGAAGAAATGGCTCAAGTCTTTCTAAGCCAGTACTTTTACTATATGGACTCAATTGGCAGAGAAATTCTTAGAGAAATATTTCCAATCATCCAAAACCGCTAAGTTGAGGAATGACATAACTTCCTTTCTTCAGCAAGATGGTGAGACTCTTTATGATGCATGGGAAAGATTTAAAGACTCATTGAGGAAGTGTCCGCATCATGGCCTTCCACTATGGCACCAGATTTAAACCTTTTATAACGGTTTGAACTATACAAGCAAATAGTTTATCAATGCGGCACCCGGTGGTTCCATCAACAACAAGACACCTAAAGAGGCAAGGGACTTGATTGAAGACATGGCTCTCACAAACTATTAGTGGCAAGTCCCTAGAGATAAGAGAAGGATTGGCAGAGGTGGCTCACATCAGGTGGACCCAATTATTGCATTAACCGCTCAGCTTGAAGCCATGAACAGAAAAATGGATTGCTTGATGGCATCTTCATCTGTAAGATAAGCTCAAGTTATGTGTTGTGATTGGTGTGGGGGAGGACACTAAAGTCAAGATTGCCAAAGTGGCAATAATTTTTCCAAGCCGGAGCAGGTAGATTACGTGGGAAATGCTCCAAGGCAGCAGAACAACCTTTATAGCAATACATATAATCCGGGGTAGAAGAATCACCCTAATTTCTCTTAGGGTAATTAGTCTAACTCGAGATCTCCACCTAGATTTCAGCAGTAGTCTCATTTCCAGCAAGTTCCACCTAAGAAGACTTCTTTAGAGGAAATGATGGAGACATTTATTGAATCATCTGAGTAAAGGCATAAGGCAGTTGAGACAACACTTAGGAATCAACAGGCCTCCATTCATACTTTAGAGATTTAGATGGGCCAGATTGCTAAATTGCTTAATGACTAACCACATGGAAGTTTGCCTAGCAACACTGAGGCAAACCTAAAAGAATAGCTTAAAGCAATCACTCTAAGGAGTGGCAAGCAAGTTGAGGGGGCTATTAAGAAAAACCAAGAAAAAGTGGTTGGGGAAGAGGCACAGGGTGCCATTGACAAAGAAGCTAAAAAGGAAGTTACAGAAAGGGAAAAGGCAGTAATAGAGAAAGAGAGAAAAGAAGCAATGCAAGAGCCTACCCTGACGGTAAAGGAGTATCAGCCTCGAGTGCCATATCCCACTCATTTGCATAAGGATAAAATGGATGTGTAGTTCGGTAAGTTTTGTGAATTATTTAAGCACCTTCATATTAACATACCATTTGCTGAGGCTGTATCACAAATGCCCAAATATGCTGAATTTTTAAAAGAGCTACTTTCTAACAAAAGAAAGCTCGAAGAGGTATCATTTGTGCATTTGTTGGAAAAGAGCTCGGCAATTTTGCAAAGAAGGTTACCTAAGAAGTTGAAAGACCCTAGTAGTTTTAATATTCCATGTTTCATAGGTAATCTTTCAATTGAAAATGCCTTAACTGACTTGGGGGCTAGCATTAGTGTTATGCCCTACAAGTTGTTTAAAGAATTGGGTATTGCAAAACCCAAACCAACACATATGACTATTCAGCTAACTGATAAGTCTATGGTACATCCTCAAGGGATTTTGGAAGATATATTGGTAAAAGTCGGGGAATTTATTTTCCCCAATGACTTTGTCATCATTGATATGGATGAGGACATGGATGTTTCACTTATACTTGTAGACAATTCTTGAATACAACCTGCGCCCTTATTGATGTCCATTATGGCACATTGACTTTAAGAGTGGGAGTGAAAAAATTGTCTTTCATATTGCTAATGGTATGAACTACCCACTTGAACTTGATGAGATGGATTCATGCAATGATGTTATTGAGCATGAAATCGTCAATTTTATTACTAACATTGTTTCCAAGGATCCCCTTAAGTTGTATTTTGTGCAGGAAAATGTTGAGGATCAAGAAACAGTAGAGCAGCTGGCTTATTTGGAGGCAAACAAATCATTTAAGAGTCGGGCACTTGAAACAATTGAAATGCCCAAGGAAGAAAAGATGAGGCCTTCTATAGTAGACCCATTTGTTCTAGAACTTAAACCCCTCCCTGAGCATCTTGAGTATAGGTTTTTGGAAGAGGGAAAGAAGTTATTGATAATTTTGAATGTTAACTTATCTTCCCTTCAAAAAGCTAGATTGATTGAAATGCTAAAAAAATACAAGAAGGTAATAGCTTGGAAGATAGCAAACATTGAGGGTATAAGTCCATCATTCTGCACTCATAAAATACTTATGGAGGATGAGTTTAAAGCAGTTGTGCAGCCATAGAGGAGACTAAACCCGAAGATGAAGGAGGTAGTGAAGGCTGAGGTGATCAAATTACTTGATGCAGGAATTATCTATCCAACTTCAGATAGCTCTTAGGTGAGTCCAGTTCAAGTAGTACCAAAGAAAAGAGGAATGACCATAGTGCATAATGAGAATAATGAACTCATCCCTATAAGAACGGTCATTGGATGGAGGGTTTGTATTGACTACCGGAAGCTAAATGATGCAACCAGAAAAGATCATTTTCCATTACCCTTCATTGACCAAATGTTAGAAAGGTTATCTGGACATGAATACTATTATTTTTTGGATGGTCTTTTAGGTTACTTTCAGATTCTTATTACTCTGGAAGACCAAGAAAAGACAATCTTTACATGTCCCTATGGTACTTTTGCGTATAGGAGAATGCCATTTGGCTTGTGCAATGCACCAGCCACTTTGCAACAGTGCATGATGGAAATTTTTGACGAGTTAATTGAAGATATCATAGAGGTTTTCATGGATGACTTTTTAGTCTATGGGGACACCATTGATGATTGTCTACTAGATTTGGAGAGAGTTTTAATTTGGTATGAAGAGCACAAGAGACCTATCTTCTGCTCAACTGGGAGAAGTGTCACTTTATGGTTAGTGAAGGCATAGTTTTAGGGCATAAGATTTCGCGCAAGGGTATTGAGGTGGATCGAGCAAATATCAAAACCATTGAAAAATTGCCACCTCTTACATCTGTGAAGGCGATTAGAAGCTTTTTAGGGTATGCTGGGTTTTATTAGAGGTTTATCAAAGACTTCTCAAAAATTGCTCGGCCTTTGACAAGGTTGCTCGAGAAGTATACTGAATTTATCTTTAATGGAGAGTGCCTAAAAGCCTTTAATATTTTAAAAGAGAAGTTGATACATGCTCCAATCATGGTGGCTTCTAATTGGAATCCCTTTGAGTTGATGTGTGATGCGAGCGACTTCACAGTAGAGGTAGTTTTGGGCCAAAGGAAGGAGAAACATTTTCGGCCTATCTATTATGCCAGTAAAACACTAAATGTGGCTCAAGCTAACTGCACCACCACAGAAAAAGAGTTGTTGGCTATTGTTTTTGCTTTTG
Source organism: Reutealis trisperma (assembly GCA_947687605.1). Lineage (NCBI taxonomy): Eukaryota > Viridiplantae > Streptophyta > Magnoliopsida > Malpighiales > Euphorbiaceae > Reutealis > Reutealis trisperma. The sequence continues at coordinate 230,834 of CANTUT010001005.1, forward strand.
ACAAGTTTTGTTTGTATTTGATCTTGTCAAAGGTAGTGGTTTACATGGATCACTCATCTTTGAGATACTTGTTCTCAAAGTCTGATGCAAAGCCGAGATTGATCTGATAGGTGTTATTGCTCCAAGAATTTGATTTAGAGATATAAGATAAGAAAGGAGTAGAAAACCTTACAGCAGATCATTTGTTTAGATTGGAGAACCCAAACTTGGAGCAGCTGAAAGAAGAGGATATTGATGACAACTTCCCTAATGAGCAGCTCTATGCTATGGTAAGTTTGGTAAGTGGTTCTAATCTTAATCCTGAATTTCCTTTGTTTGCAGATTTTGCCAATTTTCTTGTGGCTAAGGAACTTCCAAAATATTTTTCATATCAGCAAAAGAAGAAATTCTTTTTTGACCCAAAATATTACTTTTGGGAGGACCCCTTTCTCTTTAGAATTTATGCTGACAGGATAATCAGGAGATGTGTGGGATGGCTGGAGAATATGAGCATTCTTGAGCAATGTCACAATGGGCCAACTGAAGGACACTATGGACCTAGCACTGCTCAGAAAGTTCTAGAGTCAGGATTCTATTGGCTAACTCTTTTCTAGGACAGCTATAACATTGTGCAACAATGTGATCGTTGCCAAAGAATATGTAACATCTCATCTCATGATGAGATGCCCTAAAATGGTATTCTTGAATGTGAGGTTTTTTATGTATGAGGCATTGACTTCATGGGACCTTTCACAAGTTCTTTTGCTAATAAATACATTTTAGTAGCTATTGATTATGTGTCCAAATGGGTAGAGGCTCAAGCTTTACCCAATAACAATGTTAGGATGGTAGTGAAGTTCCTTAAGAAACTCTTCTCTAGATTTGGCACTCCAAAAGCCATTATAAGCGATAGAGGGACTCACTTTTGTAACAACCAACTAGAAAAAGTATTGAAAAGATTAGGTGTTACACACAAACTTGCTACTCCCTATCATCCGTAGATGAGTGGTCAAGTAGAAAAGTCGAATAGAGAGCTCAAGAGAATTCATGAGAAGTCAATAAAGCATTCTAGGAAGGATTGGTCAAAAAAGCTTGATAGCGCTCTATGGGCTTATAGGACTGCCTATAAAACCCCTTTGGGTACCATACCATACAGATTAGTTTATTTCAAGGCTTGTCATTTGCCGATAGGGATTGAGCATAAGGCCTATTGGGCTATAAAGCAAGTTAACCTTAATTTAGATGTTGCAGGTACCAAAAGAAATTTGCAGGTTAATGAGCTCGATGAATGGCGATTGGCAGCTTATGATAATGCAAGGATGTACAAGGAGAGAACCAAGAGATGGCATGATTCTTGAATTAAGCAAGGGAGATCCTTCAAAGCAGGGGATTAGGTATTGCTCTATAACTCTAGGCTGAGGTTTTTCCTTGGAAAATTAAAGTCTCGGTGGTCATGTCCAGTTGTGATTAAAAATATCTTCCCCTATGGAACAGTTAAATTAAGTCATCCTGAGAAGAGTGATTTTAAAGTAAATGGTCAAAGGCTTAAACTATACTTTGGGGGATAATTGAATCAAGTGATGGAGGTTGAGTATCTTTAGGATTCGGGGTGAGCAATCACCCTAAACATCTAGCTAAGATGACGTTAAAGAAGCACTAGGTGGGAGGCAACCCACTGTTTTAATTAAGATTTATTTTCTGTCTTAAGTGTTTTTTTTTTTAAATTAATTACAATATATATATATATATATATATATATATATATATATATATATATATATATAAAATTGTAAGTGCTTCAGTTTTAATTTTTTTTTATCTTTGTTTAGTTGTTGCTACTCATTAGTTGCATTAGATTTGTCATGTAGTTTTTTAGGGGTGGACAAGATTAGTTGAGAAATGCATAACCTACCTACCCCCTCATGAAATTGTCATTTATCGTGTGTTCTTAATAAGAGAATTACACAAATAGACTATGCTCTGAACTGAATTTGTTGCTCTTACCTAGTTGAAAACAAGATTGCCAGTATGAGTTCTAAGAATCTTAAAGGCCATAATTCCAAAAACAAAAGGGATTCCTCTCCTCCATGCATGACCCCTGAACAAGTAATAGCTTTTTATGCTTATAATAGGGCATACCCAACTATGAATGAGTGCACTTTCTCCTTAGAGGAGATAGTGGCAATGGAAAAAAAAGAGAAAAAGGCTGATGATGCACCAACTGATGCTGTAGAAAGCGATTTCATGCAGTAAGAACCACAAAAAAGGGAGAGCAGTGAACCTCCAAAGGTGAAAAAGGGAAGAGGGAGGCCTAGGAAGGAGAAGTGAGAGCTGTCTTGACTTAGTTTAGATTATAGTAGAATGATCTTTACTAAATAATTATAATTCTAGGCTAGGCATTCCATCTATCTTTCTTGTATGAGCCATTGGCTATCTTTTATGTTTCTTGTTTTATTTTCACTATGTTCTATCTTAATGAAGTTCTTATGTTCATGCATAATTTCCATGGCTCCGCTTTTGTCCTTCAGTTGTTTATTTTATCTTTAAAAACGAAAAGGGGAAAAATTGGATGGCACGGCTGAAACCTTAGCCATGCCTCTAGCCATGTCATAAGAAAACTTAATATCTTTTTGGCAGTAGCATGACACAATTGAAACCTCAGCCATGCCTCCAACTGTGTGATAAGAGAATTAATTTTTTTCTTTAGCAGAAGCATCACATGGCTAGGACCACGGCTGAGCCTTCAGCCGTGTGTTAAGGTGATTTAAATTTTCATTTGGTAGAGGCATCACACAGTTGAAGCCCAAGCCGTGTGATGAACCTAAAGAGTCTTTATCGTGCCCATGAGTGGAATCCCAACCATGGGGTCACCCATGGGTACGGCAAATAAAAGAAAAAATGATAGTTCACGCAACCCCCAAACACTCATATTTTCATTTTCTCTCTTTTCTCTCTCCTTCCCCTCACTTCTCCCACACTTGAATCACACACACCATCCTTTCCCAACCAATTTTCACACTCAAGGCAGCATTCCTTAAGTAATTTCAACCACACACACTCTCTCTCTTCATATTCTTCACCATAGGTATGGATTTTTTTTGCTTGTTCTTTAATTTTTGGCTCATTTTCTTGTTTTAAATCCGTTTCTTCTTGTGCTTTATCGAGATTCACATGATTGAGGGTAAGAATTTTGATTTTAGGGATTTGGGTTGTGCAAAAATACATTGCATTTGATTTCTAGTGAGAGAAAGATGTGGATTTGGGCAATGAGGGTGCTTTGGGTTAATCTTTGATGGTTATTCCTAATTTCATCTCTCTAGTGCTTAAATTTCTTGGGTTTTTATTGCTTAAATTGGTTGAATTATAGTTTGCTTGACTTTCAGTAACAACTATTTGAAATTGGGTTAAGCATACAATTGTATTTTCTGTTTTTGGGAATCAGTTGCTTCTGACGTCATAATGCCAAAATTCTAATGATGATATTTCCTTATTATTTTTTTGCTGCTTTGGTTGGCTTGTGTTGTTTTGCAGCTATGGGACCTAAGAAATCATCCACCGCAGCCCCTCATCAGCAGTAGTCCCTACAGTTTCTTTCATTCCGAACCATATGTGTGTCCAATTTGCTGAATCAAAGTCTCTTGCTCACTTTGAGCAATTGGCCAACAAGGATTTCGAGCCTACCCATTAGATTGACTAGGGTTTTACGCAGCAGATTGGCATAAATGAGGAGCTTTAGGGATGGACATCACAATCAGGCTAGAAGGGATATTTTGCAATAGCTGAGCTGGCTTATTAGGAATTGACACTGGTGTTTTATTATACCCTTCAAGTTGATTTGAAGGTGGCATCAGTATGGAAGAAGATGCTGTAGTTTAGGCCAGGTATTAAGCATTTTGAGATGAGCATTAATGATTTAGCAGTAGCAATGGGGTTATATACGGAGGCAGAGCTGCATACTGCCATCTATCACGAGACCCCTATGGGTTTTTTGGATGATAATGCCTATAATCAGGTGTGGGACAAATTTGCTCTGATGGGTAAGAGATTTGATGCCTTAGTCTCTAAGGCATCCCAATTCACCTCCTTCAGTCTGTGAGTTCTTCATTTTCTTCTGACGAAGACCATTTTCAGCAGACGAGATAGTGGAGGGGCTGTGACTAGATAGGAGTTCTTTTATTTGATGTGTATGTATGAGGACAAGCGGTGCAATGTGACCTATTCTCTCATGCTATTTTTTGATGATCATTTTTTGAGGACACTCGATGGCATGCCTAAGTTGATTGGATACGCCACATTGCTGCAGATGGATAAGGTGAAGAGCTTCATGCCAGCCTTTGCCCCTCTACCAGATCCTGTAGCTCCTGAGCCAGCCTCCATTCCTGCTACTGACCCCACTACTCAGTCTCCTACTGATGCTGGTACTTCTACTACTGTTAATGGTACCTCAGCTGCCGTCGGGCCTTCTTCTTCCTTAGCCATACCTCTTTTCTCTAGCCCAACCCTGTTCCGAAATTGGTGTCATATATAAGGGAGGATGATGCGAACGATAGGAAGCCCACTGAGATTGAGAGACAGATATGTCAGTTGGAGAGGACTATGACCAGTCTTCAGGTTCAGCAGAACTGACTCTTCACCAATCAACATCAAATCCTGACCATGATGCAACACTAGTAGTAGGCCCTTGAGTTTGAGGCGCAGAGCCGAGCATGGCTTCAGCAGTCCAGGCTAGATTATTAGGGCACTCAGGGGTATGTGCCTTCTATCCCTACACTACAGCCACGGCAGAGACAGCCTCTGGTTCAGGTCAAGCCAAATGATGGCAAGGGGAGTGATGACTCCAATGCAGCCATGGATGATTGACCCTTCCATTTTCTTTTTTCTTTTTCTTTTATTCTTTTTTATATTTTCTGCTTTGGATTATTATACTTATGCTAATTAGGCTTATTTTTCTTTTTCTTTTTTTCTTTTATTTTACTTTATTTTATTTTATTTTATTTATCTTTTTATGTTTTATTTTTATTTTGTTTTTCTTTTTCTTTCTTAGCCTAATGTGGGTTTGTAGAATAGATAATGACATGGCATAGACTTTGGAACAGACTGACATGGAAATTCAATGCCAAGGCAGTTTTTCTATTTCTTTCTTCTTCCCTTTACATGTTTTTCTTTATATTCATTTTCAAACATATTTGAGACAATGTGTTATTTAAGTGTGGGGGAGGGATGTTTATGTGCTTATTTGTTTATTTATTTATTCTTTCTATCTTGTTTTGGCTCAAGTGAGCTAAATTGTAATAATGGTATGAATTGGAATGATTCCCTTTTTAGCTCATAATTGTTGATTATTTTTCTTTATATATGACAATCTCTCATTGATGTTGGCTTGGTTGAATTGATCATTTGCTAAGGATTAAGTGTGGTAGTCGTAATTAGGGAATTAAATTGATGAAATCTGCATCACTGGAGTTTGAAACTTTAGTTACACTTTTTAGCATATGTTGATTCCTTTGTGACTTGAGTTAAGATTAGTGAGATACACTTAATATCTTAGGCTCCTTGGCTATTTTTCTCGAAAAAAATAATAATAATAAAAATAAGTAAATAAATATAGATAAAAGGTGCAATAAATAGTGCACTATTTGTAGCTTTGAAAATTTTTCTCTATTCCGCCAATTTTGACTCTTCTAACCTTAGGAAGTCGAAATTATGAATAGTACTAGTAGCCATTTGGATTCGTGATTCTAGTTGAGTAATCGAGGGTCAGCATCACAAATATTTAACTTCACGTCAAAAGGCTAGTATGACAATTTAAACAAGTCGAGCTTCCTGAAAAAAAAAAAAGTGTGCTATAAAGTTACATTTGATTGTTAAAGTCAATAGAAAAATCAAGAGAGTAGTCAGGTGCCTAAGAGAAAATCCTTCATTTCTCACTTTTGTTTGGCTTCCGTTTCTTTGGAATTATATGCTCAATCTTTTAACTCTAGAATTTAGACTTTAGGATTGTGAGTTTTATCTTTGCGGCTGATGGTCTTTGATTTGTAGCTCCTTTAATTTGACTACTAAATTAGAGAATTAGTTGTTGATTATGAGATTTGAGCCTTACTAATTTAAGTATTGTCAATCTTGATGTTTTCTTTTGGCTTTAAAGGGGTTGTCCATGTTCTAAACTATTATTGTAATTTAGTTTGCTTGAGGACAAGCAAAAACTCAAGTGTGGGGGAATTTGATAAGTGTTAAAAACACTATATTTTGTCCCTTATTCTTAATGTATTTTATGCCTCCAATTGAGTTTAATCTATTTGTTTTAGTGCTTTCACAGTTCTTTTAGTTAATCCAGTGTCAAAAGATGCCATGATCTGAATGTGACCCAGGATGGTGAACTATCCAAGCCAAAACACTAATTTTTTGGAGAAATATGGGTTACCACGGGTTGAGCCACAGCTGGGATTCCAGCCGTGTGATAAGAAAAGTGGAAAATAATCCAGTAGCCTCCCACGGGTGGAGGCACAGCTAGGGTCTCACTCGTGAGAAGTCACATTTTCTTTGATTCACATTGCCATGACTGAAACTCCAGCCGTGGGTCCAATGGTACGCATCAAAAAATTCAAAACTATAAAACCAGATCTGACAGCATTTTAGAGGGGGTGGCCGAGGGGAGTAGCGAGAGAATAGGAAGAGAAAGAAGACATTGAAGATCACTGACTAAAGAACAAGATTTCTTAGCACTTAATTCATGAATTGTTTAAGATTTCTTACTTCTTTAATTCTTTCTTTGGTTTTAATGTGTGATATGAACTAATTCTTTCCAATTTGGGAATTGATGAACTCTAGAACCTTTTATATAGATTGAATTACTTCTTATTCAATTAAATCATTCTTTAAGTTGTTTTATCTTTATGAATATTATTGCTTAAATTCCAATTAATAATTGCATCCTTATTAGTTGGGGATCATTTTCATATAATTGACTAGAGATAGCTTTATGTGAATGAATCACTCATAGAGATTGAGGGTTGATTGGGGCACTAGAGATAGGCTTACAAGACTTCTTTGTCAGATAGTTTCTCAAATTTAAAGCACGACCTAATTGAGTTTGCTTGAGAAAAGATTACTTGCATTCCTCTTGGAAAATAGGGATTTAATTGCTCAAGAGAGATTTTTATATAATTTAGTGAAACGCCAATTCAACTTATGGAATGAATTTAGTTGATGTGTAGTTCATGATATACAATTAGGGGCCAAGGGGATTCAATACCTGAATGGGCTTTTATTTCTAATTTCATCTCCTTTTTCCTTCTTGTTATTTTACTTAATTTACATTTTAATTTAGTTTGAATATAATTATAATCATTTTCATCAACACTGATTTGATTCACTAAACATTAGCAGACATTTTGAGCTAGTACTTACCTAACGTCTCTAGTGGAACGATAACTCATTCACTACTATATTGCTTGTGCAATTTGTACACTTGCAGAATACTCATCACTTATCATCCCATTTCTATAGCATATAGCTTGGTCACATGAATTATTCAGATCACATTATTTATTTCTTTTTCCACATTCATTATGCAAATATCATACATCAAACTAAAAGAGTTTAACTTTTATAGGTAGCACAGATCTAAACCAAATGATAAACTTCAAATGACAAATAGGAATTCCTATGCTCCATTATTTAACCTGTATCCCATAATATTTATAAAGTCTAGATTAGACTTAAACTTTTACTTTGATATCAACTTGGTCATGACCCACTTGTTAAGCGGTGACAATCATAGGGCATAGAGAGGTATAAAGTCACCTAAACCCCATAGAACCCTGTTTAACTTATTATTCTTTATCATTTACCATGTTGAACCTTATCCCAAGATCAGAACCCAATTGCCTTTTCCTTATTGCCAATTACCATTTTCTCATTTTACATATTACCAAATGCTCATTATTACTATTTTCATATTCATCACATTTAATTTCCCATTTTACATTTCATGTCATCATCCATATGTTCATTACTTAATACGCTAACATAATGATAATCATAATACAATTTACAGTACGTATAAATCCAATAACACATTAATATTAAACCTTTGGTAACCATAGAGCTCTAAAATAATGGTTTTCATAGCCATGTAACCAAAATTTCTAACACCAAAATTAGTAGAGCAATTTCCAAGCACAAGGACAAGGCTTGGAATTTACCTTACTGACTCATTAACCTGACCTGAAAAATTTAAACAACTAAGAAATGAGACAAAACTCAGTGAGTACATAATAATGCAACATAAGGTAAGTATGGAGGTCATTATCAGGATTGACTCACTATGACAATTGAGTAATGTTAGTCAAAATTATCATTATGAATTAATTTCTCATTTAACATAGGAACAATATCGTTAGCAGAATTAATGAATTCTTATAAGCAATGTGCTTCCTATATGCAAATAAAAGAGTGGTGGCCTAAGCCTTGCTCATTCACACATATCACATTACATAAAATTGATCAGGTCTTAAGGTTTGGCGTTCCTCCTAATAGATGTTGGGTACACTCACTTTACTCATAGGCTTATACCTGTGAACCCTCAAATTTGTACTCTTGGGATTTGGTTGTAGCTTAATACCTACTAAGATTAGTGAGCTATGCAAAGCCAGTATAATAAATTTTCTCAAAATTGCACTTTCAGATGACCAGCACTCAATTATGAACCCATAGAATCAAACAGGGCCCAAATTGGATCAAGAACGGATGAGAATAGGCCAAAAAATAGGGTGTGACAGCCACAGGCCAGCTGTGGTAATTCTTAGCTGGCTGCAGTAACCTCAGCCTTCTTTGTAGTTGCTGCAGGTGTTTGGCTACCATAAAGGCTCTATAGTTACAGCAAAAGCTCTGTAACTATCGCAGACTCTGAATAGTTACTGTAGCGTGTTTTTCCTAGTTTCCACACCAAAAATTCATACTTTTGAGCCCCCAAACTTCTATAAATACCTACACCTCCTAAAAACTTACACACACAATTACATGCTTCTATACTCTCCCTAAAGCTTTCTAAACCCTCCAATCATCAAAATTCTCTTTCTAAACTTCCAAATCTCTAAAATCCCATTCCAATTCTTCTCCCATCACTTCAAACCTTGTTCATAGGCCTCCTAATTATCTCAAAACCCTATTCATAAGCTTCCTAATCACCTCAAGTCTTATTCATAAACTTTCCAATCATCTCAAAACTCTATTCATTAGCCTCCTAATCACCTCAAACCCTATGTCTAAGCTTCCTAATCAAGAAAAGGTGCAATTCAAATTATTCCTTTCAAAGGGAATTAGTGGTACTCAAGAAAAGGTGTGATTCAAGTCCCTCTAAGGAGAGTTCATGCTATTCAAGAATCTTTCTTCCAAAAGGAGTGCTCGTGCTATCCCTAAGGTAAAAGTTCTTTCCTTTTCCTTTTTCAAATCCATTTTAAGATCTAAATCTAAAAAGATCTAATTTTTGTTAATTAAAATCTAACCTAATTGACAAATCCCCTAAGCCTTTAAAATCAATCAAAATATGATAACTATAACAACCCATACCTAACCTAGAAATTTTTATGACAATTTGCTTGATTTAGAATTATTACGATTAAATATATGCTTTTATGGGAATTTATGTTCTATGTGATTGATGAGTATGTGGCATGTTAAATTAATTTTTAATATGCATAATATAAGTCATTATTATGAAATAAATGATTTATATGAAATACATTAGCATAAAGTAAAATTATTTTAAATAAAATGAATTTCCATGCATAAAGGCAATTTTTAAGCATGAAATAATTTTATGAGTATTTTAAAATAAGTTTTAAATAAATGTTTTAGGGAAAATTTTAATGAAAATTATAAGAAAATTTATTTTTATTTTTATTATTTATAATCAGCCCTGAATTTAAATAAAAAGTACAAATACCCAAAAGCCCACTACACTAAAACCCTCCTAACCTAACTCATTAAGGGTATTAGTAGAAATTGCCCAAAACCCTACATATAATAATGTAAAATTTGGCCAGTCCTAATGTTCTAGCAGCCATCACTCTATTCGTTTGTATTTTGATGGAAAAATTCTCCCAAAATACTTCTCTCTACTAAAATTAAGAAAACACCTTTTAGTTTCGTGATTTCTTGACCGTAATCATAAGTTTTTCTTCTCTTTCAATTCCTTAACTGATTTCTATGAAATAAATTATGAGAAAATTATTTTGAACTATTTTTCTACTGATTTTTACATAATTAATTCAGTTTGGGTGTGTTTTTGAGAGAGGAATTTAATTATCTACCGAAAATACAAATCTTTTCGCGAAATCCTCCAAAGGTAAATCTTGTAACTTAAAATTTTAATTTTTATGCATAAACATCACTAAAAGGGGCCAATTTATGTATAATTGCATTATAAACTGATTTTTGATTTGTTTTGATAAAAAATATTGGATTAAATTATATTTATGCATATTTCTGTAATGACCAAAATGTTTCAGAAAACAAAGGAATTCAAGGTTTTTGTGCTAGAACTTAGAAGTTTGAAAATTCTATTATTAATTAAACATGTGGCTGCTGATTTGTATGTGGATGGATTCTAATATGATATTTGTTTTGTTTGAATAAAAATAATGATTTAAATCATGTGTTGGCATATTGCTGTAATGAACGGAAAGCATGGAAAACGCAAAAACTCATGATTTTCACCTAAGTCTTAAAACTTATAATTTTTTTGTATAAATCTTATCTATGGCTGGCGAATCATACATGAAGATGTTCTAAAATAATATTTGCTATGATTGAATGAAAAATAATGGTTTAAATCACCTACTTACATATTACTATAATGACTAGAAAATACCGAAAATAAGAAAACTCATGGTTTTGTACCCTAGAACACAAAAATTGAATTTTCATGTATGAGAAATACCATATGCTACCGATTTAGGTAAATTAATATTCCAAAAAGATTTTTGTTGTGTTTACATAGAAAATCTTGGTTAAACCATGTTTTTAGATATTACTGTAATAGATGGAAAGTGCGAAAAGTAAGAAAAATTTAGTTTTCCCTTTGATGATGCATTCGGCCTATTATGGGATTTTTATCCCAATGTCTATAATTTCTATGAAATTTATTTTGATGATTATTGATATGTATCTATGTATGTATAGTAAATGATAAAATTGCATGTTAGTTGAAGGTATGACCCTAGACAAGCCTAGAGGCACTTTAGTATACTTAAGGTATACATAAGGAATCTTAATCTTATATTGTGATTAAAATGTGAATATGATTGGGAAATATGGAACTAGATGTTATGATGACTTGATAATGAATAATGGTCTTAAGTTGATGAAGTGATTGATTGAATGAATGGGTCATAAGAGATAAGCATGATACTTGAAAGGTTATTTGTTAAGTTGACATGTATGGAAGTATTAAGTGTACTAAGATCATTGTCAAAGTGAATTGATATTAACATAATGATATTATGATGACCTTAGAAATGTACTGACATGATTGTAATATATTTTCATTTGGGCCTATAAAGGCTAAGTGTGCAAGACTTTTAAAGTCAACATGTGATGTGCAAGTGATGAGTGCACTTCTATATGCAACTCTAAGTGTATATGAATATTATATGTGCATGGGGTAGTTATGGGATAGGATAGCATCATGATTGAATAAATACTACGTATTGAATTAAATACCATGATAGAGTTTAGGAAGCTTTAGATTTTTAAAAAAACTATGTATACTAGGAGCAAAGGAACCACAAGGTGAGTAAATGTTGTGTTCATGCTACAAGTGTGAGTAAACATTGTATTCATTTTATAAGTGTGAGTAACATTATGTTATGTTACAAGTAAGTGATATCTTGTTATGTGAACCTTTGAAATCTCTAAAACCCAACTTCTTTCTATCATAAAATATGATTAAGTGATTTCTTTATAAAGCTTGGGTTGCCAAAGGACAATTGATCCAAAAATCATTTTTGTTAATTCGATGATAATTCCTTGTGATTATTGCCTTAACTCATATTCTTACTAGAACTACACTATTTTTTGTATCTTTTGTTCGAAAGTTAAATTGCCTTTATTATTGTGATACACATTATTGTTGCCTTAAATGTTATTGTTATATGTGAAAACCAATAGCTCTAGTTGTGGTACCTGTAACCCTTTTATGCAAAATCCTTGTGCCAATGTGAGTAATCATTGGAACATGTGAACATGGTCTTAACCTTATGGATAGGGGTAGTGTATCCACCTCAGCTAGAAAGGGGTAGTTCTAGCTATGGGGCCTGATCAACTTCACGCCTTCTATGTGATAGGAGTTGGAATTTGGTATAAGGCCACCTCTCCTTAATGTGTTCGAGTGATAGAGCAATAGCCTTCACTCTCTATGTGTTATATGTGTGATTTCTACAAACTTGCCAAATTGAACCCTTACTAAATTGCAACTTGATTTATGAATTGAAAATCATGAACTATGTGTATAAGATATGAGTTTCCTTTTTAAAGGAATATGTGTTAATGTTTGTGCTTTATCGTTTACTCATTGAGATCATCTATCTCACCCCTTTTTCCTTGTGTGGTTCTAGGTGAGCAAATGTGAGGAGGCAAGATGATGGTTCAAGCATTCTACTTCGCTTGGAGACTCTTTATTAAAGTCAGTAATAAAACCATGCTATGAAGTGTTTTCATTAGATGCGCCGAGAATATTTACTTTTGATATTATTTTGAAATGTTATTTATTAAGGTTTACAAGTGAATTATGAATATTATTTTCCTTACGGATTATATGTGAAGTGTCTGATGACTGTCTTTCACAATTAAAGGTTCTCCAATAAATGTTTTAAATGAGTTACTATATGAGGTTTGGTATGATCCTAGGCATGATTTGTATATGTTTAAGTAGATTCTACGGGTGTGGGTGACCTTATGTCTCCCCATGTTCTAGGCCCATCATATCTCTAAAGTTGGGATGTGATAATAACAAAGGCAATGACTTAAAAATCCTTCCTTCTCAAGAAGGAAGAACTGCATGGAGTTTCATTCTCGTTCAAAGAGATATGTAGGCTTGCCATCTCTAAGGCATTCAACTTTGCTAAAATTAACAGCTTCTTCTCTCTATCACCTTTTTCACATAGTGTAGGGTTAAAATTGCTTTTTCTTAAATAAAAGTTGAAATTGTAGTTTTCTTGCAATTATTTGATTACTTTTTTGTTACTTTACTTGTTTAGATTATATTTGGGGAATGTGTTCTTTTCTTAGAACCCATAAGGGCCAGAGGAATGATCTCTTGATTTTGATATTTTGACTTGTAATAGTTTTAAGTAGTTTTTTTCTTTATTTTTCGCATTTTATGATTGTCATTATCCCATATTTGCCATCCATTACACAAGTAATATTTATTTTATGCATGCATACATAAAAACTTCTTTTTAACAAAGCTATTTTGTGTTTAAGCCAAACTAATTTTTTTGTATTTTTTTTAACCAAAACCTAGTTTTCGAGCCCTCTTTAGTCATTCAAGGACTAGTGGTATAATTTTGGAGTCAATCAAATTGGGTTTTTCCTTTAATTTTCCCAACTAAAATAAACAAAATTAAAACGGCGACTCCTTTTACAAATAACAATTTGCAAAATACAATTTTCTAAACTCATAGTGGGTTGCAATTGTGATGTTTCTCCCTAATGAGCTTTTTGATTCCCTTTAGCGCATCAGACTAGTGCTTGAGTAAGGCCTCACAATTGGCTATTCCATTGAGGACTCCAAAATTTTTTTCAGAATAAAAGATGAAAGTGGACTATTCTTGGTAAAACAAAAAGTTTGGCTTTTAGTACAAAATAGCTTTTCACACATCACTACATTGTGCTCCTTGTCCAAAATTTTAGTTTCTTAGGAAAACAAAGGATAGAAAGTAACATCAAGTGGGCAACCTTCCTTAGGTCTGCTTGCCGATAGTGAAATCATCTATCCCACGATGTATTCTCTAATCCTTTTAGAGGTGTAATGAGTATGCACGTACTGTTGGATCCACGCGAGGCTCCTTCACTCATATGTGGTTAGTTATATCGCATATACTGAACATGGTATTTCATGAAACCTTTTTCAATCATTCATACATGCATGCACAACTTGAACCTTGTGAAGAGTCTAAAACCAATCCAAATATCTTCACACCTAAAACCCATGGTCCACTTAAATCCATGGTCAAAACCCAAAACTATGGTCCACCTAAACCTATGATCAAAACCCAAAACCTGTGGTCCACCTAAACCCATGGTCAAAATGCAAAACTCATGGTCCACCTAAACCCATGGTCAAAACCCAAAACTCATAGTTGACCTAAACCCTTGTCAAACATATGGTAAAAATAAACCCATCTATGGTATCCTCATCATTATCCATAATCCTTATCCAAGCTAAACACTAACCTAGCTCTATTCTTTATAACTGTTATACAAGCTAAACATCGACCTAGCTTCATCATTCACAATTCTTACCCAAGCTAAACAATGACCTAGCTTTCATCTTCCTTACCCAAGCTAAACACTAACCTAGTTTTCACCTTTCATAGTCCTTACCTAAGCTAAACACTGATATAGCTTTATCCTCAATAATCCTTACTAAAGCTAAACACAGACCTAACTTCATTCTTATCCATAGTCCTTACCCAAACTAAACCTTGACTTTGTTTCATTTTTTATAGTACTATCCAAACCCATAGCCCATCTAAGCCCATGCTCTAGCCCAATCAAACTCATTATCCAATTATCACCAAACCCATAGTCTACTTAACATTTAAATCCATGGTACATCAAATCTTAAAACCCATGATCACTCTATCCTTAAGCCCTTGGTAAACCATTCATAAATTGCAATCCCAATTACTAAAAGCTAAAATTTGACCTAGGCACTCAAAGCTAAATTCTGACGTAGTCACTCAAAGCTAAAATCTGATCTAGCAACTCAAAACTAAATTCTGACCTAGCCACTCAAAGCTAAAATCTGACCTACTCACCTAAAGCTAAAATCTAACCTAGCAACTCAAAGCTAAATTTTGACTTAGCTACTCAAAGCTAAAATCTGACCTAGCCACTCAAAGCCAAATGCCAATCTAGTTTTTAAAGCTAAAATCTGACCTAGCTCCCTTCACTGAATGCTGACCTAGCTAGCATCATAGACCTCCACCTTCATCTTTACCTATACAACATTAACCTAACCACAAGACACTATGATCCATTGCCGTTAAACCTAAAGGTCCTTGGTTTGTCATACCCCATCATTTTTTCCAAAGCTTGATACTAACTCAGCTCCTTTTCCTTTTCATAAGGTTGCAAGATGTCTATTGGATTCAACAAAGATGTTATGGATAAGATTTTGGCCAAACTATTGAAACGACAAAAAGAGATGTTCAAGAGACAAATTGCCCAAATTCATACCCAATTGCATGCCCAAAGGAAGGCCATATTAAATGATGTCCAAGACATGCTAAGTCAAGCTAGTATAAATCAAACTCCAAATCCCACTCTCCAAAATCCACTTAAACTATACCAAAATTTGACATCAATTCAAGCCCATACTTTTATTTCCTCCACCAAGCTAACATCTCCACCACTTCCCTCACCTAATATCCTTCAAAAAAACACTCTCTCCCATTTAGCACTCGTTAAACAACCATAAATCACCTCTATTCCTATGGAGCCTTCCCAAGGGAGGGAAGCCATATGTAATCCTAGGCTTGGTGATTTCCTAACCAAACTAGAAGCCATGGAAAAGTCGATAAAATTTTTGAAAAAGAAGGAAGGCATGGTTGATACAAGTTCATTAAGCCTCTTCCCCAATGCCTGGTTACCACCAAAGTTCAAGATGTCAAATTTTGATAGATTTGATGGTCTACTTGCCCCAAGGTCTATTTAAAGATTTATGTGGGGGCAATGCATCCTTTTGGTATAAACAATGAACTCCTTACTCAACTCTTTTAGCAAACCCTTACTGATCCTACCCTAAGATGGTTTATTAACTTAGATGACACCAAAAAACAGACCTAGGAGGACATTTGTAATGCATTTGTTAAACAAACCATTACAATATTGAAGTGGACATTACAAGAAGGGATTTAGAAAGCATTAAACAGCTTTCGAATGAGACCTTCTCTGCTTCCTTACTAGGTAGAGGGCCAAAGCTGCTCTAATGGTAAATAGGCCAACTAAGTAAGAACAAGTGGATATCCTTATCAAGAATCTACTTTTGAACTACCAAGATCTCTTGTTAACACAATACCTACCCATTTTCAAAGCATTGATCACAACTGCATTCAAGGTTGAAGATCACCTTCAATGCAAATCAAAGATTGCTGCCATTGAGGAAGAACATGAACCCAACATTGAAGAGTTTGACACGAGCTAAACTTGACTTGTCTAGAGTCAATCCAATACCTCATTGGCAATAAATAACTCTTTCACCCATTAACCTTTTAAGCCACTTAGTAAGTTAACAAGGCAAGAAGGATACTAGTCAAAGTATATGCTATTAAAGTTTGAGTCATCATTTAAGTCATAGTCATCCTTTTGAGTTTGACTATCAGAGTCATCTTTTTTCAAGTCTGTTTGTCAGCGTCATCTTTTTTTCAAGTCTATTTGTCATAGTCATCTTCTTCTAGTCTATTTGCCAGAGTCATCCTATTAAGTCTATTGAAGTCATTGTAATAAAGAAAGGTGACATTATTTAATAAAGTTCCTTTCTTTATGCATTTCTTTTCATCTAATTTGAATGAAACAATGAATTTTTGTGCTAATAAGGAATCACATGCGAAGGGTCAAGAATTCATGTAAGGCCATAACAAATGATCATTAAAGGTAGCCTTCATCAAAATTGCAATTCCTTGGAAGACATTCAGATTCTCCAAATGGACATCCATGTCATTTTCTCTTTAAGCTCTCACCCCTTTTTAAGTGTTTTGCAAAACAACAAAGCTCCCATCCTTGTTACAAGTTGGGGGCAATCCTCAATCATCTTCATAAGTAAAGTAGAACAAATAGCTTTGCTAACTAAAAAGGGAAGGAAAACCATAAATCCAGCCCATGATCCAAATAGAATTAGACTTTTCCAAGCAAGACGAAACAAATAGCCTTGCCAACCAAAAAAAAAAAAAAAAAGAGAGAAAAAATCACAATGAAAATTAAAAAATAAATAAAAAGAGAAACTCAGAAGGGTGGCTTAGAGCAAGTAATCAAAACTTATAAAAGCAGCTTAGCCAAAGGATTGAATCAACTCAAAGTAACATTCAAGATGGAGCTTTGTTTCGTTCAAAATTGGATGCACTATCTAGTCCGTTAGTCCTATCTCATCCAAAGATAGTCATTTTGTGAGTCTTATCTTTCACAGAGTCATACCCTATTAAGTGTTCTGACCACTCTTGCTTAGAGTTTTTAGCCTTTTGTGTCTCATTCTACCATAACCATATGAATCAGAGTCTCGTCTCACCTATTAGTCTATGTGTCCAACTTGCTGAGTCAACTCACAAAGTGGCATCCTACCTATCTCTTTCAAAAACACCTTTACCCTAACTCATTGATCAAGGCCTACTATCTCTTCAAGTGATCAACCATCCCATTCTTCTAAAGATTATGCATCCGGGGTATCTTATTATCAAATCCATTAGCAAAATATCAAGGCTTGGACTCATTAGCAGAACCAAGGCCCATCATCATTAAAGCCCAAGTTTCTTAGCTAAACTGCCTCCTTTGGGAATACTTGTAGACCCCTTTAAGCTTAAGGTCTCTTTATCAATTTAGATCAACTAATGAATCCACTATCATATACAATATATTGCGTCAACCATTTTTGCTCAAATCTTATAACCTGAATTTTCAAATGACAGTCCTTAAACTGACTTGGAACTAAACACAACCTCACCTAACATCTTAAGACTAATCTATCCTTCTAAGGACCTACCTGAACTACCCTCCTAATGACCAATCCTTAGCCCATACCTTCCTCTACAAGGGGTGGACCTTAATTGTAACTTTCCATTGGCAAACCGAGTCAAGCCACCCATACCAACATTCCTATACCCCTTATCTTTCAGAGACATAACCTTCTTTAAATCCCACAACATTAAGGCCAAACAGATAACTTTGATCCCAATTCCTCCCAACACCAAAGCCAAACAAATAGCTTATATCCTAATTTTTCCAACACCAAAGCCAAACAAATCTCCCACACCAAAGCCGAATAGATAGCTTTGATCCTAATCCCCATAACATCAAGGCCTAATAGATAGCTTTGATCCTAATTTTTCCCAACACTAAAGCCAAACAGATAACTTTGATCCTAATTTTTACCAACACTAAAGCCAAACAGATAGCTTTGATCCTAATTTTTCCAACACCAAAGCCGAACATATAGTTTTGATCCCAACTTTTCCCAACACTAAAGCCAAACATATAGCTTTGATCCTAATTTTTCTGAACAATAAAGGCAAACAGATAGCTTTGATCCCAATTCCCACAACATCAATGCCTAACAGATAGCTTTGATCCCAATTTTTCTAACACCAAAGTTGAACAGATAACTTTTATCCCAATCTTTTCCTCATCAAGGTCGAATGGATAGCTTTGATCCTAAGTCTTCTTAAATATCAAAGCTGAACATATAGTTTTGGTCCTAATTCTCCTAAACGTCAAATCCAAATGGATAACTTTGATCACGATCTCCTCAAAAGTAGGGCCGAAGAGGTGGCCTTGCTAAACCAGTTTGAATTCCTAAATCTTCCCCTCCTAGGTGGTCCAAATCTCCAAATATTAATGTCTAGGTTGGATAGATAGCCAAGACCATCCTTACCTCTAAATATTTAGGCTAAACAGATAGCCTTAATTAAAATTCACCAAGTCCATTCTCATAGCCAACGTTAAGGTTAAACTGATAGCCATTAATAAACTCTTATTTATCATAGGGAGCCCTCCCAAAAGGTTCATATTCTTATACCATATTTAAACATCACAAGGTTCAATTTGCATAAAGCATCAATGCCTTCATGCATGACAAATATAAGCAGATATCATAAGCCCAAAATCTGACATAGCATAAGCCCAGAGTCTGACATGGCATTACCCAAAATCTGACATGGCACAAGAACACACAAGCCTAAAGTTTGACATGGCATAAGCCTAGAATCTAACATGGTATAAGAATACATGAGCCAAAGATCTAACATGGCATGAGCACAAGCCTAGAGTCTGACATGCCACCTCTTCCTAAGGTTCACTATTATTAGAATCACCTTTTACTCAAAGCCAATTCTGATGAGGGGGCAGCTGTGAACCTTT
Organism: Reutealis trisperma; assembly: GCA_947687605.1. Classification (NCBI taxonomy): domain Eukaryota; kingdom Viridiplantae; phylum Streptophyta; class Magnoliopsida; order Malpighiales; family Euphorbiaceae; genus Reutealis; species Reutealis trisperma. The sequence continues at coordinate 250,166 of CANTUT010001005.1, forward strand.
AAATTTGCACCATTAGGATTTGGTTCTAGCTAAACACCTACTAAGATTAGTGAACTATACAAAGTCAGTAAAATAAATTTTCTCAAAATTGCACTTTTAGATGACCAGCACTCAATTACGAACCTATAGAATCAAATAGGAACCAAATTAGATCAAGAACAGATGAGAACATGCCAAAAAATGGGGTGTGCTAGCCCATGACCTAGTTGCGGTAATTCTCAGTTGGCTACGGCAACTGCAGCCCTCCTTATTGTTGCCACAAATGTCCCTGTGACAGCCAATTTGGCTGCTGTAGAGGCTCTACGGTTGCCATAAAAGCTCTGCAGTTACCACAGACTCCAAACATTTACCGCAGCGTGTTTTTCCTATTCCCACACTGAAAATTCATAGTTTTAAGCCCCCAAACTTCCCCTATAAATACCTTACACCTCCTAACAACTTACACATATAATTGCATACTTCTATACTCACTTTAAAGCTTTTTAAACCCTCCAATCATCAAAACCCTCTTTCCAAACTTCCAAATCTCTAAAATCCCATTCTAATACTTCTTCCATCACTTCAAACCTTATTTATAAGCCTCTTAATTATCTCAAAACCCTATTCATAAGCTTCCTAATCACCTTAAATCTTATTCATAAACTTCCCAATCATCTCAAAACCCTATTCATCAACCTCTTAATCACCTTAAACCCTATCTCTAAGCTTCTTAATCAAGAAAAGGTGCAATTCAAGTTATTCCTTTCAAAAGGAATTTGTGGTACTCAAGCAAAGGTGTGATTTAAGTCCCTCCAAGGAGAGTTCATGCCATTCAAGAGTCCTTCCAAAAGGAGTGCTTATGCTATCTCTATGGTAAAAGTTCTTTCCTTTTCCTTTTTTAATTTCAATTTCAAGATCTAAATCTGAAAAGATCTAATTTTTGCTAATTAAAATCTAACCTAATTAACAAATTCCCAAAGCCCTTAAAATCAATCAAAACATGATAATAAAGGCAATGACTTAAAAACCCCTCCTTCTCAAGAAGGAAGAACAACGTGGAGTTTGATTACCATTCAAAGGGATATGTAGGCTTGCCATCTCTAAGGCATTCAACTTTGCTAAAATTAACAACTTCTTCTCTCTATCACCTTCTTCACATGGTTTAGGGTTAAAATTACTTTTTCTTAAATGAAAGTTGAAACTATAGTTTTCTTACAATTATTTTATTATTTTTGGTTACTTTACTTGTTTAGATTATATTTGGGGAATGTGTGCTTTTCTTAGGACCCATAAGGGCTAGAAGAAAGATCCCCTGATTTTGATATTTTGACTTGTAATAGTTTTAAGTAGTTTTTTTCTTTATTTTTGCATTTTATAATTGTCATTATCCCATATTTGCCATCCATTACATGAGTAATATTTATTTCACGCATGCATACATAAAAACTTCTTTTTATCAAAGCTATTTTGTATTTAAGCCAAACTAATTTTTTTGTACTGTTTTAATCAAAACCTAGCCCCCAAGCCCTATTTGGTCATTGTAGGACTAGTGCTTTTCTTTGAGATAAATGGTATAATTTTGGAGTCAATCAAATTGGGTTTTTCCTTTAATTTTCCCAACTAAAATAAACAAAATTAAAGTAGCGACTCCTTTTACAAATAACATTTTGCAAAATACAATTTTCTAAACTTATAGAAGGTTCCAATCATGATGTTTCCCCCTAATGAGCATTTCGATTCCCTTTAGTGGATCAGACCGGTGCTTGGGTGAGGCCTCAAAATACCAAGTGCAAAAGGTTTGATGTATTACCTTACATTAGAAGGGTATTTCTGCTTATCAATAGGCATCATTAATATTCATATGAAATTCACAATAGGGAATTCAATGGAAAATATGCCAATACAAGAATAATTCTCATTAATCATCACATTGTGAAATCAATGTGAAAGGGCTTACAATGTTCAAATGCCATAAAGAAATATCATATCCAATAGCTCAATAACCTCCTTAACCACTATAACCTCCTTAAGAATCGCTTGTCTTTCCTTAAGGCTTTTCCACTATTGGCGAGGTCTCATAGTTGGCAGCTGCATTGGTGATTGGTTGCCACCCTTTTTTAAAGAAAAGCAAATAAGATGATTACTATTTAGTTAAGAAAAAAAATTCTAAAATAATCTCAATTTGGCTTATTAAGTATAATTTGAAATTCATGTATCACTTTGCATAATAAAGGCTTTTTGCCTACACCATAAATTTATGAAAACTTTTGGATTGCAAGTAGCATTGGCTCAAAAATTCTTTTTGAGTATGTTGAGGGATAGTGAAAGCATTCCACCCTGCAACAATCCCCGATCTTTTTAATGTGTAATGAGTATTCAATACTATTTGACCTACACGAGGCTCCTTGAGTTAAATGTGGTTGGTATATCGATGCTTTAGTTAAACAGAGACCTTAAACCAAGCCACCCTTTCACTATTGTGCATATAGTCCTTTGACCTTAGGTTATATGTATCATAATAATCAATATTCTTGCATGCATATTTATGAAACCTTTCTCAACAGCATCACATCTAGATCATGCATACCTAATAAGAAAAAGCTTGATAAGGTAAATCCTTAAACACCTCAAAACCCTAAACCAGTGGCCTGTCACTCTAAAATATAAATAACCTTACACATTCATCCTATCAACCTCTAAACTCGGTGACCAACCATATTAAGGGAATCGTTTACCTGGCATACCATTACATTCATATCCTTTATCTCTTCACAATTATGTATTCTTATCCATTTTTCTATCTGTTTTATATTTTAAATGTACCAGTGGCCAACACTTCCAACCCTTTCGACTAAAATGCCATGAGTGCCTTCTTCACTAGCCTCCTCAAGAAAAAAGAGGAAACCTTTTAAACTACACTAACCACTGCCCTTAAGACCTAAGCTAACTCTTTCACCAATGCCTATAATGCTCAATCTACCAACTTCACTAATGCCGTAAACTCCTAATGGTACTAAATCAATAATGAGGTCAAGGAAATGACCAATCCCATCATTACTCCTCCCCTTACTCAGCTTGCTTCCACTTAAGTTAGAACTAGTCATGCCCTTACTTTCATGCCTCTAATTATTGATCTCACCGATAAAAGGAAAGCACCTGAGAATCCTACCTCTCCTATTTTAGACTAGAATACCACTCCCCCCACTTCTACCATGAATTCTTTTCAAATTGGAGATTTCTCTAGCTTCCCCAAAGCCAAGAAAATAATGGAGAAATTTAAGGCTATAGAGAGGACTATCAAGAACATCAAGAAACACAAAGACATGGTAGATGTCGAATCTCTTTATTCCCAAATTCACGGTTTCCACCAATATTCAAAATGCTGGACGTGGACAAGTTTGATGGCACCACATGCCCTAAAACTTACATCAAAATGTATGTGGACACCATAAGACCCTTTGTTCTAGATGATAAGCTACTCGCTCAGTTATTCCAATGATCCATGACTGAAGCTGCCGTTAAATGGCTTCTAAATCTTGACCAGAATCATAAAAAGAACTAGAATTATATCATTGATGCTTTTGTCAAATAGTACTACTATAATATTAAAGTGGATATCACTAACCTAGATCTATAAATCACTAAACAAGGCCAAAGAGAGTCCTTCTATAACAACCCATATCCGGTCTAGAAGTTTCATGATAAATTCCTTGATTTTAGAGCTATTATGACAAAGTGTGTACTTTTATGAAATTTCATATGCTATGTGATTTATGAGTAAGTGGCATATTAGACTAGTTCTAATCTGCATAATATGAATTTTGAATATGAAATAGGGGATTTATGTGACGTGCAAAAGTATAAAATGATTTATTACATACAAAGTGAATTTTCATGCACAAAGCGATTTTTAAGCATAAAATAATTTTTATGAGCATTTTTAAAATATTTTAAATTATATATTTTTAGGGGAATTTTAATGAAAATAATAAGTAAAATATTTTATTCTTAATACATTTAGATCAGCTTATAAATTGGATGAAAAGCCTAATCCACCAAAAGCCCAAGACACCTAAGCACTCCTAACCTAGCTCATTAATGGCAATCTTGTAATTTTGCATCCAAAACCTTGATTTTAACCTAAAATTTGTCCACCCTAGCTTATGGTAGCCTCCATTCTATTTTCCATCAAATTTTTAAAGAATTTTGTCTCAAAAATTCTCTCTTGACCAAAAAACACAAGGTGCCTCCAAACCTTGCGATTTTGTGATCTTCTTCGTAAGTTTTTCTCTTCTTTGAAGTTACTTTTTGATTTTTATGAAACTTACCATGGATAATCCATATGAGAATGTTCATTTACTAATTTTCTTCATATTAAAATTAGCCTAGGTTATATTTTTGAAGGAGAAACCAATTTCCAACCACAAACATACCTCTTTCTTCTCAAATCTATCAAAGGTGAACCCTAAAACCTAAAAGTTGAAATTTTCATGCATATGAACATAAAAGGGGGGGGGGGGTAATTTCTATATTTTTATGTTCTAAATTGATTTTTGTTATGTTTACATAAAAAATATTGGTTTAAATCATGCGTTTATATATTACTATAATAATCAGAAAGGATGTATAGTAAGAAAATCCATGGTTTTCCATGGCTATGTGGTCTCGACCTATATTAGGATTTTGATCTCAAGGCCTATTAGTTTTGTAAGATACATTTTTTATATTGTTTATATATGTATATGAATGGTAAATGATTTAATTGCATGATGATTGAAAGAGTAACTCTAGGAAAATACCTAGAGGTGTTCGACCATGCCTAAGGTTTCTAAAACCCTAACTAACATGTTTGGCTAATATGTGTACATGGATAAGTAGTATGTGAATTGAGTTTTATGATGTGTTAATTGTGAAGTAATGATCCTAATTTGCCTATAGGATTGATTGTATGATTTAGTATAAAGGAGACAAGTAAGACTTTTTTAAGGTTTACTTGTTAAGTTGATAAATATCGAAAGTATTAAGTATGTCAAGTTGAAAGTTAAATTAAGTTGATATTAAGATTATGATTCATTGTGGTTGGCTTTAGGAAAGTCTTGATATGAACTATTATATGAATTCATGTGAGCTTAAGAAGGTAAATTATGCAAGAGTTAAAAGTCAACATGTTATGTACAAGTGATGAGTGTACTCCTAAGTGCAACTCCAAGTATATGTGAATAATATATGTACATGGGGTAGTTATGGATAGGATAGCATGATGTTAAGCCAATGCTAAGGATTGAATTACAATGTTATGTTAGAGATTGAGGATTGTTAGAAGTGTAAGGGTTATAAGCATTAAAAGCTAAGGAACCACAAGGTGAGTAAACATTATGTTCATGTTACAAGTGTAAGTTATAATGATATGTGAACCTTGAGATTCTTAAAACCCAAGTTCCTTTCTGTTTTAAATTATAACTATATAATTTCTTTGTTAAGATTAGGTTGCCAAAGGACAATTGGTCCAAAACCATTATTGAATATTCAATGATAAGAAAGAACCATTGTAATTGTTGCCTTACCTTACTTTCTTTTTGGAACCATACTGTTGTTTATACTTTGTTCATTAAGCTAAGCATCTATTGCTATTATGTTACATGTGATTGCATTTTTTAATGCTATTGTTACAAGTGATTGCCATTAGCTCTAGCTATGGTACCTATGAACCTTTTTATGCTGAAATCCTTGTGTCGATGCAGGAAATCATCGGAACCTATGCACATGTCTTAACCCGATGGATAGGGGTAGAGTATCCACTTTAGCTAGAAGGGGCCATTTTAGCCATAGAGCTTAATCAGCTTCATGCTTTTTTATGAGATAGGAGTTGAAATTTGGTTTGATGCTACCTCTTATCTATGAGTTTGAGTGAATATAGCAGTAGCCTTCACTCTATGTGTTATGAGTTATAAGTTTGATTTCTGTGAACCTTGCTAAATTGCAAACTATGAACCATGAACCATGAATTATGAGTTATGAATAATGAACTATAAGCCATGATCTATGAACCTTTTTAAAGGGATATGTGTTATTGTTTAAGCTGTATTGTTTACTCATTGAGATTAATTTTCTCACTTCTTTTCTTGTGTGGTTTCCAGGTAAGCAGTATGAGGAGGCAAAATGATAACTCAAGCAATCTACTCTACTTGGGGGATTTTCTTATCCGAGTCTATTTACATATTATGATATGTAAAAGTCACTCTTAGATGCTCCGAGAGTTTTTGTTTAGAAGTTTATTTTGGAACATATTTTTTTGATGATTAATTTGGAGTTTTAATCAATCTTTTCTTATGGATTGTATTCAAAGTTTATTAAACTATTCTTCTACTAGTTAAAGATTTCCTTTACTACTGGTTATTCAAGTTAATGCATAAGGTTTTGGTATGATCTTAGGTAGTGTTTATAAGTGTATGAGATGGTTTTACTGGTGTGGGTGGCCTTATGTCTCCCCATGTTCTAAGACTATCACATCTTCGAAGTTAGGATGTGATAGCTTCGCTATGTTCATTATATGGTGGAGGTTAAAAGCAGCATAAATGGTGAACTGTCCATTAAAAGTAAAGCAAATTAACATCAACATCAAAAACCTCCTCCCTAATACCAGATTCATCTACAGATGCAATACCTCTTTAGCTTTAAAGCTCTTATTGCCATTGCTAATAAGATTAAGGATTTGATTCAATAGGTGTAAGCCATAGATGAATCATTCGATTTAAGGTATCACAAGAGCAAAATTACACCACCTACTCTATGACCCAAAGAGAATGGGAGTTAAATGTTATCTCTTATCACTAGTCGATAAGGTTAGAAGTAAGGAGGACTTTTTCAAACTAGGCATACCCCTCATCATTGTTTATGAGAAAGCCTTAGAGGCTAATATGGTTAAGCCCTTGAACCACAATCTCCTCCAATGCCCTCGCCTAAAGGCTATAATCTTAACGAGCATTGCGACTATCATTAAGGGTCAGGGCATAAAACTAATGCGTACAAGGCTTTGAAGCATAAAATCCAAGACATTATTGATTGTGGGGATTGCTCCTAAACCTAAAGCCTAATATTGCCAACAATCCCCTTTTGAACTTGTAACAACCTACACCCAACCTAGGATTTTTCATGACAACTTACTTGAATTTAGAGCTATTATGACAAAATGTGTGCTTTTATGAAAATTCATGTGTTATGTGATTGATGAGCATATGGCATGTTAGATTGGTTCTAATATGCATGATATGAATTATTATTGTGAAATAATTGATTTATATGAAGTGCATATGCATAAAATGATTTATTACACATAAAGTGAATTTTCATGCACAAAGCAATTTTTAAGCATAAAAAAATTTTATGAGAATTTTTAAAATATTTTTAAATAAATATTTTAGGGGGAATTTCAATGAATAATAAGAAAAATATTCTATTTTTAATTACCTATAATCAACCTATAAATAAAATAAAAAGGCCCAACCAAGCTCATTAATAGCAAACTTGTAATTTTGCCAAAACCCTACATATATTAACCTAAATTTTGGCTAGCCCTGATCTTGGCAGCCACCATTCTATTATTCTTTAGAATTTTCATAGAAAAATTCTCTGAAAAATATTCTCTCAATCAAAATTCACCAGGTGCCTTTAGACCTTGCGATTTTGTGATAATTTTTATAAGTTTTTCTATCCTTTCAATTTACTATTTGATTTCTATGGAACTAATCATGAGAAAAATATTTTGGGCTATCAATTTACTATATTTATTTTAATTAAATTCAGCCTAGGTGATTATTTTGAAGGAGAAACCGATTTTCCATTGAAACCACAACTCTTTCTTCGCACATCCACCAAAGGTGAACCCTAAAACACAAAATTAAAATTTTCATGCATAAATATATGGGAGGGCTTCTGATTTGCATGTGTTTGTTTTCTAAATTGATTTTTTTTTGTGTTTAGATGAAAAATATTGATTTAAATCATATTTTTATATATTACTATAGTGATTGGAAAAGTACAGACAGCAAGAAAATTCATGATTTTCACACTAAAACACAAAAGTTGGAATTTTCATGTATAAAAATTACAATAAGTTTTGATTCATATATGTTAGTATTTTAAAATGATTTTTGATATATTTACATGAAAAATATTGGTTTAAATCATGTTTTTGCATATTGCTATAATGAATAGAAAGTGCGAAAAGTAAGAAAATTCATGTTTTTCCTTGATAGGTGCATTCAGCCTACATTAGGATTTTAATCCTAATGTCTATAATTTTTGTATGACATGTTTTAATGATTGTTGACATATATATATGAATAATAAATGATTTAATTGCATGTTGGTTGAAGGGATATCTCTAGACAAAGTTTAGAGAGTTTCAGCTTGCATAGGGTTTACTAACCCTATTACTATGTTATGATTAATATGTGTATATGATTAAGTGACAAGTGAAATAGGTCTTATAATGTGTTAATGGTGAATTAATAATCTTAAATAAACTATGAGATGAATGATATGGTTTGGTCAAAGAAGATAAGTATGACTCTTTAAGGTCACTTGTTAAGTTAATATATATCGAAAGTGTTAAGTGTACTAACTTGAATGTTAAATGGAATTGATATTAACATCATAATATATTGTGTTTGACTTTAGAAAAGTTATAGTATGAGTTATAATGTGATTTTATATGAGCCTATGAAGGCTAAGTGTGTAAGACCATGTGCATAGGTACTAATGATTTCTAACTGAGGTGGATACACAACCCCTACCCGTCAAGTTAAGACCATGTGCATAAGTACTGATGATTACCCGCATCGACATGAGGATTTTTACATAAAGAGTTCATGGATACCATAGCTAGAGCTAATGGTAATTACTTATAACAATGGTAATTAAGAAAACAATAACATGGAACATAATAGCAATAGCAATTTAACTTGTTGGACAAAAGATAAATCACAGTGTGGTTCCAGAAAGAAAGTAAGATAAGGCAACAATTCACAAAGGTTCTTTATTATGATCGAATACTTAAAAATGGTTTTGGACCAATTATCCTTTAGTAACCTAAGCTTAACAAAAAAATCATATAGTTATAATTAAAAACATAAAAGAACTTGGGTTTCAAGATATTAAAGGTTCACATAACATGATAACTTGTACTTGTAACTTGAACATAATGTTTACTCCCCTTGTGGTTCCTTTGCTCCTAATACTTGTACCCCTTTTAAACTTTTACTACTGCTCAAGCTATAACATAATATTTAATTAAATACTTAGTATTTACTTAATATCATGCTATCTTATCCCATAGCTACCCTATGTATATATAACATTCACATAAATTTGGAGTTGCACTTAAAAGTGCACTTATCACTTGCACATAACATGTTGTTTTTCAAAGTCTTGCACACTTGGCTTTTATAGGCTCACATGAAAACACATGATAACTCATACGATGAATTTTCCAAAGTCAAGCACAATACATCATGGTCTTAATATCATTTCCATTTAACATTCAACTTAATACACTTAACACTTTTTATATATATTAACTTAACAAGTAACCTTTCAAGTACCATGTTGATCTCTCATGACCAATTTATACAATCAATCTTATCATCCATTTAAGATCACTAACTCATTATTAACTCATCATAAAACTTATTTCCCATATCACTTAATCACATAAAAATATTAATCACATAATAGAAATAGGGTTAGGAAAACTTAGGTATACCCTACTATCTCTAGACTTGTCTAGAGTTATTCCTTCAATCAACATGCAATCAAATCACTTATTATTCATGTATACATGTTAATAATCATTAAAATATATCACATAAAAATTATAAATATTGGGATTGAGTTCCCAAAATAGGCCGAATTACGCAATCTAGAACAAACATGATCTTTCTCACTTTTTGCACTTTTCGTTCATTATAGTAATATGCAAAAACATATTTTAAACCAAGATTTTTTATGTAATCAAAATAAAAATCATTTTAGAACTTAATTGCACCAATCAGCACCTTTATATGTATACATGCATGAAAATTTTCCAACTTTATATTTTAGGATGAAAACCATGAATCTTTCTTGCTTTCAGTACTTTCCAGTCATTACAGTAATATATAAACGCATGATTTAAACCATTATTCTTCATTCAATCATAACAAAAATTATTTTAGAATTCAATTATGTACAAATTGGCAGCCTTGGTACAATATATGCATGAAAATTCCAATTTTAGGTTGTAGGGTGAAAAATCATGAACTTTCTTGCTTTCCATACTTTTCTTATCATTACATCAATATACAGAAATATGATATAATTCAATATTTTTCATATAAACATAAAAAAAAAAAAAACAATTTTTAACACAATAGAACACAAATTGGCAACCCCTCCCCTATGCATGAAAATTTCAAACTTTGAGTTTTAGGGTTTACCTTTGGAGGATTTGCATAAAAAGGTTTGTATTTTTGGTAGAAAAATTTATTTCTCTCAAAAATTCACCTAGGCCAAATTTAATCAATATAAATCAGTAAATATTTAGTTCAAAATAATTTTTTCATAATTAGTTTCATAAAAATCAAATAGCAAATTGAAAAGAAAGGAAAAACTTACGAAATGGTCAAGAAATCACAAGGTTTGAAGGCACCTTGTGAATTTTGGTTGAGAGAATATTTTTTAGAGAATTTTCTATAGGAAATACGAAAGAAAATAGAATGGTGTCTAAACTAGGGCTAGCTGAAATTTCCCTTTAAATATGCAAGGTTTTGAGCAATTTTTGAGATTACCCTTAATGAGTTGGGTGAGAAGTGTTTTGGTATAGTGGGCTTTTGGGAATTTGGGCTTTTTATTTAATTTATTGGTTGATTATAAGCAATTAAAAATAAAATATTTTTCTTATAATTTTCATTTAAATTTCCCCTAAAATATTTATTTAAAAATATTTTTAAAATACTCATCGAAATTATTTTATGCTTAAAAATTGCTTTGTGCATGAAAATTCAATTTATGCGAAATAAATTATTTTATGCTTATATCCTTTATATAAATCACTTACTTCACCATAATAATTCATGTTAGACATATTAGAGCCACTCTAACATGCCATATACTTATCAGTCACATAACACATGAATTTTTCATAGAAGCACTTACTTAGGCATAATAGGTCTAAACTCAAGAAATTAAATCATAAAACTCCTGGGGTAGATGTGGATTGTTACACTATAGCTTATCCTATATTGTGTAGTCCTATTGACCAACAAGTATCCTAAATAAAAAGCAAAAGAGTCATGTCTAAAGTCATAGTCTAGCTAGTCCTCCTCAACCTCTTAAGGTGCACATCTCTCGTGCCCTCATTAGAATCAGAGCATGTCACAATCTCCTCAATGGTCATACTCCTCCTAGTCTCTTCTATAGCTATAAAAGCATCAGCAAAATAAAAAACCATGTACTGAGTGCCAGTAGTTCTAGAACTACTCCTAAAAATCCTCCTCTGCATAACTATAAACCAAAAACTGCTCGCTACTACAACAGCTAACATCCTCCTCTGCACTCCAAAAAATGTAGTGATCCTCTATGCCTAACTATAGCAGTTCTTCTCTGAACTTGCATTATAGTGTCACCCTGTCTCCTTAATGCAGTCACAGTCTTTTTTATCACTACCAACGTAGTCTGAGTCACTACTGCAGCCTCTAGTGTCGCACCTCCAGTAGATCACCGAGTCACTTTCAAAGATTGAGTCACCCTGTTATCTGTGTTGTAGTCCTTTTGCTACCAATGGCTTCTCAACTTGCCTTTCCCTCCTTAGCTATGTCACCTTCTATTCTTCTCAGCAGGGCAACCTAGTACTCTCTCTCAGCTAGCTAAACCACCATTATCAACCACCTACCATACTTCCTTATAGCCCAAAATGAAATCCTAAAATAAACAGCATGATAACTCCTTAGCTATCTGGAGGAGTATTGGATGCAAATTAAGCAAAATTAATATGGTGGGTGAAATTTCAAATATTTTAAAATTTCATTTTCACCTAAATGGGTCCAATAGTCATTCAAGAAATCATCTAATTAATGTGTACAACATATAAGAAGGAAAGAAGAGCAAATGGTAATCAAATTAACTCTTGAAGCCTAATAACTTTAATTCTTCTTTCTTTTCCAAAAGCACCACAATTGTTGAGCCTCTAGATTATCCACACCAACTTCCACCTTCAAGGTTCACTTTGATTTGCTTAGATATTCTTGATTCCGTCTGTTGGTAGCCTAAATTGGATTTAAGATCTTCCTACACAAATCTTTGGTAATTTGATTTCTTTTTAGTGCTATGGATAAATTTTTCTACTACAAGAAACTTTCATTCTTTCGCAAAGAACAAAGATCAAAGATTAAAGAACAAGAAATTTGAAGAACTCTTCTTCTTCTTTCTTTTCTCTTAAAACTTAGTCCTTAACTTTTCTAAAGAAAAAGATGTGCATAAAGTAGTGCAAATTAAACACCATCATTTCCTTTATATAGCCAACAACTTTGTTGATTATTATGGGATAAATTAGATATTTAATTTGCTTTATGCTTTATGGTTAAATAGAAAAGGCCATATTACCATTTATGATTTATGATTATTTCCATTAAACCTTAAATAGTTAAAAGACCATTTTGACCTTGGTAAACTTTCTCTAACCCCTAAACTTATCATATAGGCTTTAGGGTTATAGAAATTCTTTAACCCCTAAATTACCTCTCTCCATTTCTCAAATGGGCTTGGGCCTTTTAAGGTTTTGTCCAAAGCTCAAAATTAATTCTTTTAACTCATCCATAGTTTTAATTAATTTAATCCCTCTCATTTATATCATATATAAATTAGGATTTAATTAATAAGAAATCATTTTAGATTTAAACTTCAAGACATGCTAAGATCTTTGCAAATTTAATACTAGTCCTTTTACCATTAATCAATTAATTAAACACTTTAACTAATTACTATGGTAAACTTTTTATTCTTGGATGGTGAATACTTTTGAATGTGTGACTTTTTGGGTTCATGTCTAATTAGCAATGGGGTAGAGAAAATATTTTTCTCTACAAATGTAAAAGCTTTATTTCAACCTTAGTCCCATAAGTCATGAGTGATGCCTAGCATTGCATATTATGACTACCAAATTAGAATGAATGCAAGTGTTTAATTACTTATTCATTTCATGGACCATTGATCATAATTTATGCACACTAAAATCTCTTCATTACAAAATCCCAATCTTAGGTAGGGTGGTCATGGATTTGTCAAACCCTAATATGCTTTGATTATATGTCTATAGCTCGATTCTAATTCTTGATAAAATTAATTCCTACTATAAACACTTTCTACTAAATCTTTACTACCTCCACCTAGGATTTGATTATCAAGAATAATTAGATAGTATAGGATTTCTCCCTTGTTTATTCAAGTTAATGAATTCTCTCTTAGCAATCACTTATCTCCATATAAAACTAGTTAAAACACTATCATATACCATATACTTTTACTTGAATAGCATTAGTATGTAGGTAGTAATAAATTCTAACTACCGATGAATGAGATACAGTGTCCCTTAAGTAAAATGACTATATGTACAATTATAACATAGATGATGATTTATTGACTAGCAATAAAACTCTATGTTATCATCATCTAACATAATAGTTCAATTATTCATCATATGAATATCCACATGTTTATATTGACAACATTTATCAGACAACTTAATGCTCAATGTCTCTATAATCATAAATGTCATATACTGATTATAGATTATAAATAGATGTGAAAGTTTTTCAAAATTAATGGTGCTCAGTCATTAATCCTATGATAATGAATATTTCAAAGTATTTGATTAAGAGCGATCTACCATCCATATTCTCAACACTTGAGAATAGATCCTCTTTTAAAATACTTTTGGACTACAAATATATATTTAATACAGTAGAACAATTTCATTTATAAACATATATTTTATTGCCATTTAGGGATAATGTTTTACATTTACATAAAATATACCTTGCTCTAAGGCATATACTCTAATAATCTCCTACTTGCAATAGAGCCTTTCAATGCAATATTTAAATCCCATCTTCTCAAGATGAAATTCTGGCTATTGCTGACTCATTGCTTTAGTAAGTGGATCTGTTGTATTTTCAGTTAATGTTATTTTCTGCATGGTTATTTGTGATATCCAAGGTTTCCCTAATGTATTAGAGTCAGTAATGGTGACACTATAATGTTCATCTACTATACCATTTAAGGCCTTTCTAACATATTAAGAATCATAAGAATACCATAAGAAGTAATTTTAATGAATAATGTAATAATGAGTAAAAAATGTAATCAATTTCGATAAGCATTTTATGATAAAGTGAAAGTCAAACTGAGTTTGACTTAATGTGACTACGTTAAATATTTATTTGAAATGTGAATCTAAAGTGCTAGTGAATGGGTATTAGCATCTCCAAAGTCATTGGGAGATAATAACAGAGTTATGAGAAGTTGATTTTAAGAAAAGTTATAATGGTACAATAGAATTCAAACTTAGTTTGACCTAGTGAGTCTATATGATTTATATACTTGAACAATGCTAAAGAAGGGCTAGAAAATGTGTACTATAGAGTGAATAAGATTTATCTAACAATTTCTAAAGTGTATAGTGAGATTAGAAGGTAGAAATATGTATATTAAAGTGTAAGAAATGACATGGAAAATGTATTAAGATACTAAGTTTAAAATGTGCATATATGGATTCATTAATGAGCTTTTGGACTCTAAAGCCCAAGCCCATTCAATGGCTAAGAATAGATGAACATACATCTAACTAGAGTAAGAAATAGCTAACCATGGTTATTTGGGTGTAGGATGAGCTAGCCACAAAATTTGACTTAGAAGCCACCAATTTTTACTAAGGCAAATCCTTTTCCAACTTAAATTCTCACTTTTCCCACACCAAAGTCCACATTCATTTTTATTATTTCCACACATGAACATCATTAACCTAGATAAGATCATAGTCAACCAATTTAATTAAATCATAGCCATCCATTATGATTAAGTTATAGCCATTGGATTAGAAATAATTAAATCAACACCATCCATCTTTTATATATAAGCAATAAGATAAGCATTTTTGTCCATTTTTGCAAAACCTATCACAAAAACATATCCTAATAGAGAAACAAACTCTAGATTTCATGCCACCACTATAGCAATTCAACATAAGGCTTCCCAAGGTAAGAGTTTAGGCTCATCTCTTTCTTTATGTGTTCTAAACTTGACTTTAGTGTTATAGTTATAAAAACTTTCTTTTTCTTCCATCCATAAGATAAGACTAAAAGCAAGTATAATTAGGAAATATTTATTTTATATATTCTTTGATTAAATATGGGGATTGGGCTTGAGAAATTAAGGTATAATAAGTGAAAACAAGCAAAGGAATTAAAGAGCACTTGTAAGGGTACATTAACTCAATATTTAGCCCTACTTAAATTTATTATAAAGGATTGTTCTAAAATTTATTTGATATTATCTAAGGTTATTTAGGATGGAGAATAGTGGTTTGGTAGTGTTAAATGGAATTATAGAAGCTTATTCAAAACTTGAAATTTTGAAGACATAACTTAGGTTAAAAGAAGTTCAAGATCTAATAATTGTTTTCCATCTTTAATTGATGATATAGGCTTTTAAATATGCTGATTGCATAATTCTATGATCAATTTGAGGATTGAACGAGGAATTAATGGTTTCTCCCAAATTCTAGGGTTTATGAACAAATTGGAGATTTTGAGAACTAAACTTGAATTCATAGAATTGAAGGGGGAATTAAGCTTAAGAATGGTGTAACATGATTTGTATAATGTTAATTTCAAAATTCAATTGATAGAAATTATTTTCCCTAAATTTAATGAATTAGGTTCATTTATGGAATTAGAAGGTAAAAGTAGAATTAGTTCCATTGAATATTGAAAATTATTTAAATTGATTCTAATTGAGTATATGAAATTGAAATATGAAATCTAGAGGAAAGGAATTATCTTTTCTTAAGTGAATTTATTTGGTTATCTGGAAAATAATTAAGGAAAGTATTAAAATTAGTAATAATATATGTATAGTGTGTCTTGACCTTAAAATTTATAAGTTAGTACTACAATGATTTAGATAAAAGTGTTAACAAGTTAAGCTAAATTTAAACTAATGTCATAACAAGGAGGTGATTAAGGTGTAATTGAAATGCAAATTTGTAGAATCTAAAGACAAGGATAATGACATTGTCCTAAAGTGCGAGGAGCATTACTACAATCAAAATTAATTGTAAATAGGAGTCTAAGATGAGTACTTAATAATATAATATGACATGTGCCATATTCTTCGAACTTTTATTATTCAAACCATTATCGTTGAAATATTCCAATTCCATGTTGAGCATGAATTGCTTATTGAATATTGAGCTATTTGATATGATAGTTCTTTATGGCCTTTGACTATTGTGAACCTTTCATATTGAATTCATAATGTGATCATTGAATTCCTTACTGTGAACCTTATATGAACATTTCTATGGATGCCTTTTGATAAGCAGAAATACCTTTATGATGTGGGGTAATACATCAGACCTTATGCACTTGGTAAAAGCTTGCGGGTAGGGCAAGTGTACCTAACCTCTATTAGGGGGCATGCCTAACCGTAGGACCTGATTAGTCTTGTGTAATGTGATGCATGTGAGTGAGCAAGGCTTAGGCCGCCACTCTTTAATTTATATGTGTAGAAAGCTTTCCACTTCCAAGTAATCATTATTTTTGCTAAAAGATGTTGTTTCCATCGTAAATGAGAAATCGATTCATAATGACAATTTTGATTAACATCACTCCATTGTCACTTTGAGCATCCTAATAATGAACCATATACTCACCATATATATTATATTATTATATACTCACTAAGCCTTGTCTCATTCCTTAGTTGTTTAAATTTCTCAGTTAAGATTGATGAGTCAGTAAGGTAAATTCAGAGCCCTATTCTTCCACTTGGAAGTTGCTTTACTAATTTCAAGTGTTGTGAGTCTTGGTTATATGACTATGAAGATCATTGGTTTAGAGCTCCATGGCTACCAAATTTTTAGCACTAAAATGTTATTAGGTTATATTTATTATAAATTGTATTATAATAGTGTATTAAGTTATGAACATTTGGATAGTGACATGAAATACAAATCTAGAAATTTTATGAGTTCAATACATAAATGGTATTAGTAAGTAAGTTTTTGGTAATATATAAAATGATAAACTAGCAAAGGCCAATAAGGAAAAGCAATCAGGTTTCAATCCTAGGATAAGGTTCAACATGATAAATGGTAAAGAATTATAAGTTAAACAGGGTTCTATAGGTTTAGGTGACTTTATATCTCCCTATACCCTAGGACTGTCATAGTTTAATAAGTGGGTCGTGACACTATCTCGCCTTTCCTAATTATTTCTCTAATAATATGATAGTGCCTCTTTATTTGTTTGGATTTCTGGTGAGACATTGGTTCCTTTGCTTAAGTTATAGCTCCATTATTATCATAGTAGAGAGGACCTGCTGACTCAATGGTAGGAACCACTCCAAGTTCTATTACAAACTTCTAAATCCAAATAGCTTCTTTTGCAGCATCACATACAATAATATACTCCGCTTCTATAGTGGAATATCCATTAGTTGATTGCTTGGAACTTTTCTAGCGTATTGCTCCTCCATTACAAGTAAAAACAAATCTAGCAATAGACTTTCTATCATCAATATCTAATTGGAAGTCAAAATCTATAAACCCATCTATCCTCAAGTCACCTTTTCCATATATCAAAACTAAATCCTTAATTATTCTTAAGTACTTAAGGATAGCTTTGATGGCAGTCTAGTGAACTAATCCTAGATTGGATTGGAATCTGCTGGTCAAATTAACTTCATATGTGATGTTAGACCTAGTAAATAATATAGAATACATTAGGCTTCTAATTGCCAAAGCATATGGAACCTTAGCCATATTTACCATTTCTTCTAGTGTCTTGGAAGACATAGCATTAGAAGGTGGATACCATCCCTCATAGACAATAATCCTTTCTTGGAATCTTGCATGTTGAACCATTTTAATACCCTTTTTAAGTATTGACTTTGAGAAAGCCCTATCGTTCTTTTTGATCTCTCTCTATAAATGTGAATTCCAATAATATAGGTAACTTCTCCTAAGCCCTTCATTGAGCAATTTTTGGATAGCAAAACTTTTATAGTTGTTAACAAACCAACGTCCTTTCCAATTAATAGTATTATCATCCACGTACAAGACAAGAAAAGTGAGTGCACTCTCATTAAACTTCTTATACACATAAGGCTCATTTTCATTCTTAATGAAATTAAATGATTTAATTGCCTCACTAAAATGATGATTCCAACTCCTTGAAGCTTGCTTAACACTATAAATGGATCTTTTAAGCTTGCATATTCTAGAATGTTCTTTAGATTCATAACCTTTAGGTTGTTCTATGAATATGTCTTCCTCAATGTTACTATTGAGAAATGTAGTCTTGACATCCATTTGCCAATCTAATAGTCATAGTGTGCTGCTATAGCTAATAAAATCCTAATGGATTTAAGCATAGCTATAGGCGACAAGTTTTTCTTATAGTCAATGTCTTGCCTTTGACGAAACCCTTTCGCTACTAGCCTAGCTTTGAATGTCTCTACATTTCTGTCTACACCAATCTTTCACATGAAATCCATTTGCATCCTATAAGTACAATTCCTTCAGGGGGATTAATAAGTTCCCAAACTTTATTAGCATATATGGAATCCATTTTAGATTTCATAGCTTCTAGCTATTTTGAGGAATCTATATCTAATATAACATGCTTAAAAGTAATAGGATCATCACCATGATCAACTTCTTCATGAATGAACAACCCTTGCACATTACCATAAAGAAATCCATATCTTTTTAGAGGATGATATATTCTACTACATCTCTTAGGTTCTTATATAGAGATATCATTAACTGGTGTTGACTGATCCTGAGATTGATCAATATCCATTTGATCATTTTCCTAGATTTCTTTGCATGACCATTCATCCAAAATTATCTTTCTTCCTTTGCCACCTTCTTGAAGAAACCATTTCTCAAGAAATATGACATCTCAACTAACAATAATTGTTTACTCAAAAGGAAGATAGAAATAATATCCTAAACTACTTTTAGGAAATCCAACAAATCTACCATTTACAGACCTTTCTTCCAATTTATATGTCTTTAGCTTTTTAATGTGTGCTGGACACCCCCAAATCTTAACATTTTTAAAACTTAGTTTCCTATTATACCATATCTCATATGGAGTAGTAGGAACAAATTTGGAAGGAACTCTATTAGGAATATAAATGGCAGTTTATAATGAAAATTCTCATAAGGAGATAGGCAAGTCAGTATAGCTCATCATAGAATGCACCATATCTAATAAAGTATGATTTCTCCTTTTAGACACACCATTCAATTGTGGCATTACAAAAAGAGTTAATTGCGATATAATGCCTTGTTCTTTAAGGAAATCTTTAAACTCAATACTTAGGTATTCACCTGCTCGATGTAATCATAGGATTTTAATATCATTTCTGGTTTGTTTCTCAATTTCACTTTTGAATTCTTTAAACTTTTCAAAATATTCATATTCATACTCCATTAAATACACATATCCTAACCTTAAGAGGCCATCTATAAATGTAATGAAATATAAATATCTACACCTTTCCATTTCACTAAATGGACCACATACATCACTATGTATAAGTTCCAAAAATTTTTGGCTATTACATTTTGTCTAATAAAAGGTAAGCTAATCACCTTGCCTTGGATACAAGACTCACAAATTGAAGTAAGTTCACTACCCAAAGGGTTAAGGATCCTTGTTTTTTCCAATTTTGATATCCTATCTTCAGCAATATGACCTAGTCTAAGATGCAAAATTTGTTTTGAACTAGGAATTATTTCTATCATGGCATTTATATTACCTATGCTTGGAGTTGTATTATTATTACCATTATCTAAATAATAAATACCATCAAGTACATAACCCATACTAATGATTCTATTATAATAATAGATAATACAAACATCCTTCTTAAATAAGAGTTTATAACCCATACTAGTCATATTAGTTATAGAAATGATGTTCTTATAGGCATTAGGAATGTACAAAACATCTTTTAATAATAATACATTGTAATAACCCACACCTAACCTAGGAGTTTCATGACAAATTGCTTGACTTTAGAGCTATTATGACAAAATGTGTGCTTTTATCAAAATTCATGTGTTATGTGATTGATGAGTATGTGGCATGTTAGATTAGCTTTAATATGTATAATATGAATTATTATTATGAAATAAGTGATTTATGTGAAGTGCATGAGCATAAAATGATTTATTGCGTACAAAGTGAATTTTCATGCACAAAGCGATTTCTTAACATAAAATAATTTTTATGAGTTTTCTAAAATATTTTAAAATAAATATTTCTAGGGGATTTTAATGAAAATAATAAGAAAATATTTTATTTTTATTTACCTATAAACAGCCCATAAATTAAATTAAAATGCCCAACTCACCGAAGCCTAACACACCAAGATACTCCTAACCTAGCTAATTAATGGCAAATTTGTAATTATGCCAAAACCCTAAAAATAAAAACTAAATTTTGGCCAATCCTATTATGGTAGCAACCATTCTATTTTCCATTAGATTTTTATAGAAAAAAAAATCTCTCAACTGAAATTCACAAGGTGCCTTCAAATCTTGCGATTTTGTGATCATTTTCATTGGTTTTTCCTTCCCTTCAATCTATTAATTGATTTTTATGAAACTAACCATGAGAAATTTATTTGGGGCTATAAATTTACTGTTTTGTTCATGTTTAATTTGGTCTAGGTGAATTATTTGAAGGAGAAACCAATTTTCAATCATAAACACAACCATTTCTTTGCACATTCACTAAAGGTGAACCCTAAAATTTAAAAGTTAGACATGCAATTATATAAAGGGGGCTGCTAATTTGCTATTGAAGTGTTCTAAACTAATTTTTGTTATGTTTAGATAAAAGATATTGGTTTGAATAATGTTTTTGCATATTACTGTAATGACCAGAAAGTACGAAAAGTAAGAAAATTCATGATTTCCATCCTAAAACTTAAAATTGGAAATTTTCATGCATATGTTTTCAAAGGGGTGCCAATTCCTATGTACATGTATTATAAAATGATTTATGTTATATTTACATGAAAAATATTGATTTAAATCATGTGTTTGCATATTACTGTAATCCTCGATAAGGGCGAAAAGCAAGAAAATCCATGGTTTCCATGGAATATATGCATTCAACCTATGATGGGATTTTAATCCCAATGTCTATAATTTTTGTATGATATATTTTAATGATTGCTATCATATGTATATGAATGATATATGATTTAATTGCATAATGGTTGAAGGAGTAACCCCAGACAAAGCCTAGAGAGGTTCGGCCTACACTAAGGTTTTCAAACCCTAACTATCATGTTTGATTAATATGTGTACATGATTGAGTGACATGTGAATTAGGCTTTATGACATACTAATCATGAATTAATGACCTTAAATTGACTAGAGATTGATTGTATGATTTGGTCAAACGAGACAAGTAAGACATTTTTAAGGTTTACTTGTTAAGTTAATATAAATGGAAAGTATTAAGTGTACCGAGTTGAAAGTTAAATTGAATTGATATTAAGATCATGATATATTGTGTATGACTTTAGAAAATTCATAGTATGAGTTATGACATGATTTAATGTGAGCCTATAAAGCCTAAGTACACAAGACTTAAAGTCAATATGTTATGTGCAAGTGATGAGTGCACTTCTAAGTGCAACTCCAAGTATATATGAATGTTGTATATGCATGGGGTAGTTATGGGATAAGATATCATGATGTTAAGTAAATGCTAATTATTGAATTGTAATGTATGTTAGAGGTTAGGGATTATTAGAAGTTTAAGGGCTACAAGCACTAGGAGCTAAGGAACCACAAGGTGAGTAAACATTATATTCATGTTATAACTATAAGTTATCACGATATGTGAACTCTGAGTTTCTTGAAACCCAAGTTCCTTTCTATCCTAAATTATAATTATATGAATTTTTTGTTAAACTTGGGTTGTCAGTGAATAATTGGTCTGACACTATTGTTGATCATTCATTGACAAAAAGAACCTTTGTGAATGTTGCCTTACCTTACATTCTTTCTGGAACCACACTATTGTTTATCTTTTGTTCAATAAGCTAAACTTCTATTGCTACGATTTTACATGTGATTTTATTCTTCAATGCTATTACTACCTCTCTTTAATGTTAGGAGTGGACAAGACAGCAACCTTCATTCTATATTTATCTTATAACTGGACAAGGCAGCAGTCTTCACTTTATATTTATGTTATAAGTGAATAAGGCTACAACCTTCACTCTATATTTATGTTATGAGTGAATAAAGTAGCAGCCTTTACTCTATATTTATGTTACGAGTGAATAAGGCAGCAGCCTTCACTCTATATGATACAAGTTATATGTTTGATTTCTGTGAATCTTTCTAAATTGCAAAGTATGGACCATGAACTATGAGTCATGAATCATCAACTATGAGTTATAAGCTATAAGCCCTTTTAAGGGATAAGTGTTATTATATAATCCATATTGTTTACTCATTGAGATCATCTATGTCACCCCTTTTCTTGTGTGGTTTCTAGGTGGGCATTATAAGGAGACAAGGTGATAGCTCAAGCAATCTACTCTGCTTAGGGGATTTCCTTGTCTAAGTTTATTATTATGCTATGATATGAAAAGTCTTTTTAGATGCTCTAGGAGTCTTAAAGTTAGAGAATTTTATTTTTGGAATGTTACAGGTTGATGATTTATATAGAGTCTTAAAAAATACTTTTCTTATGGATTGTATTTAAAGTATTTTTAAACTGATCTTCTGCAACTAAGGTTTTCCTTATCATTGGTTATTCAAGTTAATGCATGAGATTTAGTATGATCCTAGGCAATGTTATTATATACATAAATGGGTTCTATGGGCATGGGTGACCTTATGTCTCCCCATGTTCTAGGATCATCATATCTCTGAAATTGGGATGTGATAAATTTATTATCAGAGGCATAGGTTTTCCTTTGTTGCTTTTTGAACCGTGACAAAGATGGTATCAGAGCTAGAGTTTTTAAGTCTAGTTTAGACTTGTCTCTTTATTGGGTTAATTAAGTATATTCTTAGAGCATAGGAATTTCCCTATCATGTCATTTGCAGTCTATCATTAGTATAGTTTCGCGAAATCCTAATAAGCTATAGTACTCCTTGTTATTGTTTGTGTGCCTTACGATTCTTTTATTAGATGACCTAGAAGAACACCCCTGTTGGAGGACCTTGGCCTAGAGCACCATATGTGACTTACAAGAGGACTTGGCCAGAGATGTTTAAGAAAGTCACGTCTATGATTCACCCTAAGAGAAAGAAGACTACTAATGAGGAGAACCCTAAGCAACACCTAGACTATGACTGGGTTTATTATAAGATTCAGAAATTAGAGAGTGACTGCTTAGACCTGATGGAAGAAAATTGACATCTTATATCCTTCATGCATACTTTGAGTGAAGACGTGGAGTAGCTTAAGACCAATGATGTTGAGCAGATGGGAGACCATGCACCTGGAGATTCTGGCTACTCGCCAATTAGGACTTTGTCTTCGATAGGTTGCATGCTGGATAAGGATTTCCTTTGCTATAGATGTAGTGGCTTTGGTCACATTATGGCTAATTGCCCTCTTATCGATTATTCACCTGAGCGACCCTGGAGGTTACCTGATGTTACATTTGCCCTGATGAGGGGCATAGTTGAGATGTGGGCCTATAGTTGACAACTATTAGTGGTATAAGACTCATGTGATATGAACAATATTATTTAATTGCTTAGCGACTTAGTAAGGATTGATTCTTTATTTGCCTATGAGATGATTATTTGATTGCTTAGCGACTTAGTATGGATTGATTTTTTATTTGCCTATGAGATGATTGACTTTTTTATGATAGGAGAATTCTTCATGCTATAAGATATATGTTATATGATTATGATATATGATATATGCTAGGATATGTGATATGTGATATGTGACATGTGTTTTATGATTCCATAAGATGAGTATTTGTGTTAAATGCATAGTAAGTAGGATAGTATGATAGTGGGGTAATATGGGTTAGAAGGGGATTAGCACTAAATTCCTTATCCTTATAGTATAATGCCTCCCAAGAAGAAAGTTTGCACAGCTGCCCAGCAAGTTAGGGTTAATAAGGATGCCATATCAGATACTGCTTTGAATGTTGCCTCTACACCAATGAGATCAAGAGAAAGGTCGAACTTGAGAGTATCGACCATGGGCTCTAGTGAGCAAGCCTCTTCACAAGAGGTGCAAGCTATACATGAGGAGATGAGGGACGTGCACAAGGAATTAGATGAGCTGAGAGCTCAAAGGTGGGAAGTGTCGCCAACACAAGAGGAAAATGAAGTTCTATCTCCTATAGTAGTGACACCTGCATGAAGGGAAAGGAAGCATCTACCTAATGAAGGGATGACCATCCTAGATTTCAAGAAACTATAGCTACCTACCTTCTGCTGTAAGAAGGGTGATGACCCTCACAAATTTTTGGATGAGATGGACAAGTTAGTCTGTCAGCTATTATGCTTGGACGCTTAGGTAATTGAGTTGGTAGGACTCTAACTCAAGAAGGAGGTATGGTACTGGTATGAAATAAATGTTAAAGAGCAACTGTATGGAGTAGACCCACCTACATGGGTATAGTTTAATTAAGAGATGATGGATCAATTCTTGTCTGAAGGTGAAAGGCAAGATAAGGCACTGCAGTTATAATAGCTGAAGCAAAAACCTAGAATGTTAGTGTCAGAGTATCCTAAAGAGTTTAACTAACTTAGTGAATTTGTTGCTAACATTGTTCCTACTAAGGCCAACCGCATCAACCATTTCTTGAAAGGATTGGTTACACCCCTGTTCAACACTCTGGCCGTAATCGAGTTCTCAACCTTAGCCAAACTAATAAATAAGGCTAAGATAGTGTAAAAGAGATATAAGATTGGAAGAGCCAAATAAGCTAAATGTGAGTAAAAAGGTAAGTATGAAAACAAGGGACATAGAGGCTAGCATAGAGGGGGAGGAGGTCTTTCCTTTCATCAATGACTTCAACACCTGGACAGCATAATGGTCAATCAAAGCAAGGTTTCCCACTTGTGGCTAGTGCGGTAAGAAGCATCTTAGAGCTTGCTAGAAATTCCTTGGTGCATGTTTGAGATGTGGTCAGATGGGCCACTTCCAAAAAGACTGTCCACAGAAGGGAAATTCATAAAATGTGACCTCAATGCCTCCACTACTTAGACTGTCCTAACCCTATTGGCAAAAGCATCCCTAGCTTCTCGAGAATGTATGAGTAAGTATTTAAATTTGAGGATGAATTTCCTTTAAAGGGGGGGGGGGGAGGGAGAGGGGGTGGGGGAAAGAATGTAACAATCCACACCCACTCTAGCAGTTTCGTGAGAAATTGCTTGACTTTAGAGCTATTATGATAAAATGTGTGCTTTTATAGAAATTCATAGTTTATGTGATTGATGAGTATGTGGCATGTTAGATTAACTCTAATATATATAATATGAATTATTATTGTGAAATAAGTGATTTATGTGAAGTGCATGAGCATAAAATGATTTAGTGCATACAAAGTGAATTTTCATGCACAAAGTGATTTTTTAGCATAAAATAATTTTTATGAGTATTTTAAAATATTTTTAAATAAATATTTTTGGAGAAATTTTAATGAAAATAATAAGAAAAATATATTATTTTTAATTACCTATAAATAGCCAATAAACTAAATTAAAAGGCCTAACTCACCAAAGCTCAATACACCAAAACACTCCTAACTTAGCTCATTAATGGCAAACTTGTAATTTTGCCTAAACCCTCAAAATAAAACCTAAATTTTGGCTAGTCCTATTGTGGCAACCACCATTCTATTTTCCACCAAATTTTTACAAAAATTATTCTCCCAACTGAAATTCACAAGGTGCCTTCAAACCTTGAGATTTTGTAATCGTTTTCATAAGTTTTTCCTTCCCTTCAATCTGTTATTTGATTTTTATGAAAGTAACCATGAGAAATTCATTTGGAGTTACATATTTACTATTTTATTGATGCTTAATTTGGTTAGGTGAATTATTTGAAGGAGAAATTGATTTTCAACCACAAATACAACATTTTCTTCACACATTCACTAAAGGTGAACTCTAAAACTTAAAAGTTAGAATTTTCATGCAATTATATAAATGAGGCTACCAATTTTCTTATTGATGTGTTCTAAACTGATTTTTGCTATGTTTAGATAAAAAATATTGATTTGAATCATATTTTTGCATATTACTGCAATGACCGAAAAGTACAGAAAATAAGAAAATCCATGATTTCCATCCTAAAACCTAAAATTGGAAATTTTCATGCATATATTTTCAATGGGGTGCCAATTCCTACGTATATGTATTATAAAATTATTTCTACTATGTTTACATGAAAAATATTGATTTAAATCATGTGTTTGCATATTATTGTAATGATCAAAAAGTGCAAAAAGCAAGAAAATCCATGGTTTCCATGGAATATATGCATTCGGCCTATGATGGGATTTTAATCCCAATGTCTATAATTTTTGTATGATATATTTTAATGGTTATTGTCATATGTATATGAATGATATATGATTTAATTGCATATTGGTTGAAGAAGTAACTCTAAACAAAGCCAAAAGAGGTTCGGCCTACACAAGGGTTTCCAAATCCTAGCTATTATGTTTGATTAATATGTCTACATGATTGAGTGACAGTTGAATTAGGCCTTATGATGTATTAATCATGAATTACTGACCTTAAATTGACTATAAGAATGATTGTATGATTTGGTCAAAGGAGACAAGTAAGACACTTTTAAGGTTTACTTGTTAAGTTGATATAAATGGAAAGTATTAAGTGTACCAAGTTAAAAGTTAAATTGAATTGATATTAAGATCATGATATATTGTGTATGACTTTAGAAAAGTCATAGTATGAGTTATGATGTGATTTCATATGAGCCTATGAAGCCTAAGTATACAAGACTTAAAGTCAATATATTATGTGCAAGTGATGAGTGCACTTCTAAGTGCAACTCCAAGTATATGTCAATGTTATATATGCATGGGGTAGTTATGGGATAGGATAGCATGATGTTAAGAAAATGCTAAGTATTGAATAGTAATGTATGTTAGAGCTTGAGGATTATTAGAAGTTCAAGGGCTAAAAGCACTAGGAGCTAAGGAACTACAAGGCAAGTAAACATTATGTTCATATTAGAAGTATAAGTTTTCATGACTTGTGAACTTTGAGATTCTTGAAACCCAAGTTCCTTTCTATCCTATATTATAATTATATGAATTTTTTTGTTAAGCTTGGGTTGTCAATGAATAATTGGTCTAATACTATTGTTGATCATTCATTGACAAAAAGAACCTTTGTGAATGTGCCTTAACTTACATTCTTTATGGAGCCGCACTATTGTTTATCTTTTGTTCAATAAGCTAAACATCTATTGCTACCATTTTACATATGATTTTATTCTTCAATGCTATTATCCTCTCCTTTATGTTATGAGTGGACAAGGCAGCAGCCTTCACTCTATATTTATGTTATGAGTGGACAAGGTAGCAGTCTTCATTCTATATTTATGCTACAAGTGGACAAAGTAGCAGCCTTCACTCTATATTTATGTTTCGAGAGAATAAGGCAGTAGCCTTCACTTTACATTCATATTACAAGTGAATAAGATAACTTCCTTCACTCTATATGATATAAGTTATAAGTTTGATTTCTGTGAACCTTTCTAAATTGCAAACTATGGACCATGAACTATGAATCATGAATCATACTTCCTTCACTCTATATGATATAAGTTATAAGTTTGATTTCTGTGAACCTTTCTAAATTGCAAACTATGGACCATGAACTATGAATCATGAATCATCAACTATGAGTTATGAGCTATGAGCCCTTTCTAAGGGATAAGTGTTATTGTATAAGCCATATTGTTTACTCATTGAGATCATCTATGTGACCTCTTTTCTTGAGTGGTTTACAAGTGGGCATTATAAATAAGCAAGGTGATAGCTTAAGTAATCTACTCCGCTTGGAGGATTTCCTCGTCTAAGTTTATTATTATGCTATGATATGAAAAGCCTCTTTTTAGATGCTCCCGAAGTCCTAAAATTGGAGAATTTTATTTTTGGAATGTTACAGGTTGATGATTTATATAGAGTCTTAAAATGTTTTTTTCTTATGGATTGTATTTAAAGTATTTTTAAACTGATCTTTTGCAACTAGGGTTTTCCTTTATCATTGGTTATTCAAGTTAATGCATGAGGTTTGATACAATCCTAGGCAATGTTATTATATGCATAAGTGGGTTCTACTGGCATAGGTGACTTTACGTCTCTACATGTTTTAAGACTGTTATATCTCTAAAATTGGGATGTGACATATATGATCAAAAGGATTAATGGAAGTTGATTGAATGGCTTTGGCTATAACACTTTCTCCATTTTCGAGCTTTAAGATCATTTCCCCTTTTTTAAAGCTTCTACTGCTTGTGTCACATCCCAATTTGGGAGATATGATGGTTATAGAACATGAGGGGACATAAGGTTACCCATGCCCGTAGAACTCACTCATGCATGTATAAACACTGCCTAGGATAGTGCCAATACCTCATGCATTAACTTAAATAACCAATAATAAAGGAAATCTTTAATTAGTGGAGGAATAATTTAATAAACTTAGAATACAATCCATAAGAAAAGATTAATTCTAGATTCCCATAATTCATCAAATAAATATTGTTTCAAAATAAACTCCTAAACAACAACTCTTGAAGCCATCTAAGAGTGATTCTTACATATCATATTATAAAAATAGACTCAAACAAGGAAGTTTCCCAAGCAAAGTAGATTGCCTGAGCTATCACCTTGCCTTCTCATAATTGTCACATCCCAATTTTAGAGATATGATAGTCCTAGAACATAGGGAGATATAAGGTCACCCACGCCTATAGAACCCACTCAAGCATATCATAACATTGCCTAGGATTATACCAAAACCTCATGCATTAACTTAATTATCCAATAATAAGAAAAACATTGACTAGCGGAAGCATAGTATTAAAATACTTTAAATATAATCCATATGAAAAGAACGTTTAAGATTCCAAATAAATTAACACATAAATAATATTCCATAAATGAAATGCCCAAAACATCTAAAAAGACTCTTCAAATCACAATATGGTAATAAACTTGGACAAGAAAATTTCCCAAGCGAAGTAGATTGCTTGAGCCATCACCTTACCTCCCTATAATGCTCACTTGGAACCACACCAAGAAACAAGGAGTGAGATAGATGATCTCAATGAGTAAACAATATAGCTTATACAATAACACATATCCCTTAAAAAGGCTCATAGCTTATAACTCATAGTTCATGATTCATAATTCATGATTCATAGCTCATTATTCATAGTTTGCAATTTAACAAGGTTTGCAGAAATCACACGTAACACGTTGAGAGTGAGGGCTATTGCCACATTCACTTGAACACATAGAGGAGAGGTGGTGTCAAACCAAATTTCAACTCCTAACACATTCAAAAGTATGAAACTGATTAGGCTCCATGGCTAAAACTGCCCTTTCTAGCTGATGTGGATACATTCCCCTATCCATCAGGTTAAGACCGTGTGCACAGGTTCTGATGATTACCCATATCGGCATGAGGATTTCTGCATAAAAGAGTTTATAGATAACATAGCTAGAGCTAATGGCAATCACTTATAACAATAGCATTGAAGAATGCAATTACATATAATATAATAATAATAGATGTTTAGTTTAATGAACAAAAGATAAATAAAAGTGTAGTTCAAGAAAGAATATAAGTTAGGGCAATAATCATAAAGGTTATTTATTATCATTAGATAATCAAAATGGTTTTGGACCAATTGTCCTTTGGCAACCCAAGCTTAGCAAAAAAATCATATAATTGTATTTGAAAAATAGAAATGAACTTGGGTTTCAAGAATGTTAAAGGTTCGCATATCATGGTAGCTTATACTTGTAATAATAACATAATGTTTACTCACCTTTTGGTTCCTTAGCTCCTAATTACTATAGCCTTGAACTTCTAATACTCCTCAAGCTCTAACATAACATTATAATTCAATACTCAGCATTTTCTTAACATCATGCTATCCTATCCCATAACTACCCCATGCACATATAACATTCACATATACTTAGAGTTGCACTTAGAAGTGCACTCATCACTTGCACATAACATGTTGACTTTCAAGTCTTATATACTTAGCCTTATTAGGCTCACATGAAATCACATTATAATTCATACTATGACTTTTCTAAAGTCAAACATAATATATCATGATCTTAATATGAATTCCATTTAACATTCAACTTGGTACACTTAATACTTTCCATATATATCAACTTAACAAGTAACTTTAGAAATATCATGCTTATTTCTTTTGACCAAATTACACCATCTATCTCATAGTCAATTTAAGGTCATTAATCAACAATTAACACATCATAAGGCCTAATTCACATATCAGTTAATCATATACACATATTAATCACAACATAATAGCAGGGTTAGGAAACCCTAGGTAGACTGAATTGTCTCTAGGCTTTGTCTAGAGTTACTCCTTCAACCAATATGCAATTAAATCATATATCATTCATATACATATGAAAATAATCATTAAAGTATATCATACAAAAATTATAGACATTGGGATCAAAATCCTTGTGTAGGCCCAATGCATATATTCCATGAAAACCATGGATTTTCTTGCTTTTCGCACTTTCTAATTATTACAATAATATGCGAACATATCATTTAAACTAATATTTTTCATGTAATCTTAACAAAAATCATTTTAGAGCACCAATATATATGAATAGGCAACCCCTTATGAAGTATAGGTATGAAAATCCCAATTTTAGTTTTTAAGGTGAAAATCATGAATTCTCTTGCTTTCTGTACTTTTTGATTATTACAGTAACATACAAAAATATGATTTAAATCCATAATTTTCACTTAAACACAACAAAAATCAATTTAGAACACATCCATGCACAAATTGGCAACCCCCTTGAATAATTACATGAAAATTCCAATTTTGAGTTTTAGGGTTCACCTTTGAAGGATTTGCAAAGAAAGGGTTGTGTTTTCGATTAGTTTCTCCCTCAAATAATTCACCTAGCCCAAATTATACAGTAATAAAATAGTAAATATACATCCCCAAACATATTTCTCATGGTTAGTTTTACAAAAATTAAATAATAGATTGAAAGGAACGAAAAACTTAAGAAAACGATCACAACATCACAAGGTTTGAAGGCACCTTGTGAATTTCGGTTGAGAGAATATTTTTGAGAAACTTTTTCTATAAAAATTCTGAAGAATAATAGAATGGTGGCTGCTACAATGGGGCTAGATAAATTTAGGTATATATATTTAGGGTTTTAGTAAAATTACAAGTTTGCCATTAATGAGCTAGGTTAGGAGTATTTTGGTGTAGTGGGCTTTTAGGAAATTAGGCCTTTTATTTAATTTATGGGCTGATTATAGGTAGTTAAAAATAAAATATTTTTCTTATTATTCTCATTAAAATTCCTCCCAAAATATTTATTTAAAAATATTTTAAAAATGCTAATAAAAATTATTTTATGCTTAAAAATTATTTTATGCATGAAAATTCACTTTATGTGCAATAAATTATTTTATGCTTCTACACTTCATACACATTACTTATTTTATAATAATAATTCATATTATGTATATTAGAGCTAATCTAACATGACACAAACTCATCAATCACATATCCCATGAATTTCCATAAAAGCACACACTTAGTCCTAATAATTCTAAATTCAAGTAATTATCATGGAAACTTCTAGGTGGGTGTGGATTGTTACAATAATGCTCACCTATAAACCATATAAGAAAAGGGGTGAGATAGATGATCTCGATGAGTAAAATATATAGCTTACACAATAACACATATCCCTTACAAAGGGCTCATAGCTCATAGTCCATAATTCATAACTCATGGTTCTTGGTTTGCAATTTAGCAAGATTCGTGGATAACAAACTTATAACTTGTATCATATAGAGTGAAGGCTGCTGCTTTATCCACTCATAACACAAATATAGAGTGAAGGTTGCTATCTTATCCACTCATAACATAAATATAGAGTGAAGGCTGCGGCCTTGTCCGCTCATAACATAAATATAGAATGAAGGCTGCTACTTTGTCCGCTCGTAACATATATATAAAGTGAAGGCTTGCTACCTTATCTACTCATAAAATAAATGTAGAGTGAAGGCTGCTACCTTGTCTGCACATAACATAAACATAGACTGAAGGCTACTGCCTTGTCCGCTCATAACATAAACAAAGACTGAAGGTTGCTGCCTTGTTCGCTCATAACATTAACATAGACTGAAGGCTGCTACCTTGTCCACTTATAACATAAGCATAGACTGAAGGCTACTACCTTGTCCATTAGTAACATAAATATGGAGTGAAGGCTGCTGCCTTGTCCACTCGTAACATAAATATAGAGTAAAGGCTGCTGCCATGTCCATTCGTGATATAAAGGAGAGATAATAATAGCATTGAAGAATAAAATCACATGAAAAATGGTAGCAATAGAAGTTTAACTTATTGGACAAAGGATAAACAATAGTTTGGTTCCAGAAATAATGTAAGGTAGGGCAACAATCATAAGGGTTCTTTTCTTATTATTCAATGATCAACAATATTTTCAAACCAATTGTTCTTTGGCAACCCAAGCTTAACAAAGAAATCATACAATTATAATTTATGATGGAAAAGAACTTGAGTTTCACATATCATGATAACTTGTATTTGTAACATGAATATAATGCTTACTCACTTTATGGTTCCTTAGCTCCTAATGCCTGTAGCCCTTGCACCTCTAATAATCCTCAAGCTCAAACATAACATAAGAATTAAATACTTAGCATTTGCTTAACATCATGCTATCATATCCCATAACTACCCCATGCACATATATCATTCACATATATTTGGAGTTGCATTTAGAAGTGCACTCATCACTTGCACCTAACATATTGACTTTTAAGTCTTGCACACTTTGCCTTCTTAAGCTCACATGAAATCACATAATAACTCCTACCAAGACTTTTCTAAAGCCAAACACAATAAATCATGATTTTAATATCAATTCAATTTAACTTCCAACTTGGTACACTTAATATTTTCCATATATATCAACTTAACAAGTAAACCTTAAAAGAGTCTTACTCGTCTCCTTTGACCAAATCATACAAATAATCTCATAGTCAATTTAAGGTTATTAATTCTCAATTAACACATCATAAAGTCTAATTCACATGTCACTTAATCACGTACAAATATTAATCAAACATGACAATTAGGGTTTTGGAAACCTTAGGTAGGCTGAAACACCCTAGGTGTTTCCTAAAGCTATTCCTTCGATCAACATGTAATTAAATCATGTATCATTCATATATACAAATTAACAATCATTAACATGTATCATACAAAAATTATAGGCCTTGGGTTCAAAATCCCAAGGTAGGCCGAACCATATATTAGGGAAAAATCATGGATTTTCTTGCTTTTCACACTTTTTGAACATTAAAGTAATATGTAAATGCATGATTTAAACCAATATTTTTCATGAACAAAAATTAGTTTAGGACAAAAAATCACATAAATTGCCCCCCCCCCCTATTCATATCCATGAAAATTTCAACTTTTAGGTTTTAGGGTTCACCTTTAATGGATTTGCGAAGAAAGAGTTGTGTTTACAGTTGAAAATTAGTTTCTCCTTCAAAAAACAACCTAGGCCAAATTTAATAAGAAGAAAAATAGTAAATATACAGCCCTATATGAATTACTCATGATTAGCTTCATAAAAATCAAATAGTAGCTTGGAAGAAGAGAAAAACTTATGAGGACGATCACAAAATTGCAAGGTTTGGAGGCACCTTGTGAATTTTGATTGAAAGAGAATTTTTGAGAGAATTTTTCTATAAAAATTATGATGAATAACATAATGGAGGCTGCCATATGCTAGGGTGGCTGAAATTTAGGTTAAAAATTAAGCTTTTGGTGTAAAATTACAAGTTTGCCAATAATGAGCTAGGTTATGAGTGTTTTGGTGTGTTAGGATTTTGGTGTGTTGGGCCTTTAATCTAATTTATAGGCTGATTTTAAATAATTAGAAATAAAATATTTTGCTTCTTATTTTTATTAAAATTCCTCCAAAAATATTTAATTTAAAATATTTTAGAAATGCTCATAAAAATTATTTTATGCTTAAAAATTGCTTTATGCATGAAAATTCACTTTGTTTGTAATAAATTATTTTATGCTTTTGCACTTCGCATAAATCAACTATTTCATAGTCAAAATTTATATTATGCATATTTGAACTAGTCTAACATGGCACTTGCTCATAAATCACATAGCACATGAAATTCATAAAAGCACACACTTTGTCAGAATAGCCCTAAAATCAAGCAATTTATCATGAAACTCCTAGCCCAAGTATGGGTTGATACATTCTCCCCCCTTAAAAGAAATTCATTCTCAAATTTAAATACTTACTCATACATTCTTGAAAAGCTAGGGATGCTTCTACCGCATCCATACCTCAGCTTCCTAAGTACACTTGTCCATTCCATTATTATGCCAATGGATCTTAATCATAAGTATCTCCTTGATTTATAAATTTCCCCCCATCCTTGGTTCAAAATTCTACTTGCTTCTCTCTATATTTAATACAAGCTCCATGCTCATACAGCCAATCCATTCCTAAGGTCACATCAAATTCTAGTACATTAAGTTCTACCAACTCCACTGGAAGTTTTTGTCCATTAATGTATACCTGACAGTCCTTAAATACATATTTCACTTCCATAATCTCTCCCAAAGAAGTCAACATTACTAGGGGTTAATTCATTAATTCCTTATCTCTACCTAAACTTTTAGCAAAACATGGAAACACAAACGAGTACATAGCACCAGAATCTATCTAGCATCTTTCACTAGAAGTTTGAATGTGAATAATTAGTCCTAATAGGTTGAGCAGCTATGCAAACCTCCTTCTTAGGAGGCATTTTACTATAACTATAAGGGGATTTAGTGCTAACTCCCTTCTAACCCATTTAACCCTACTATCAAACTATCATACTTAGCATGGATTTAACATGAGCACACATCATATAGTATCACATCACAGGGCAAATATTGCATAGTATATATCACATATCATGGTATGTATCATGTATCATTTTCTTGTAACACACAACTTATAGTGTAATGAACTCTCTTATCATATAAAAGTCAATCATCTTATAGGCAATAAAAGAAATCAATCCATACTAAGTAGCTAAGCAGTCAAACAATAACATTCATATCCTTTAAGTCTTATGTCAATAAGTCAATGGTTACTAACCACCAGCTCGAGTCTCAGATGTGTCATTCATCAAGATGATCATCAGGTAGCTTCCAGGGTCAAGTAGGTGAATAATCAATATGAGGGCAATTGAGAGCATGTGACTAATGCCACCATAGCAATAGCTAACATGGTCTCAATCAGGCGTGTGACCTATCAAAGATAAGGATCTAGATGGTGAGTAGCAGGAATCTCTAGGTGTATAGTCTCCCATCTGTTCAACATTTCTAGTCTTAATATGCTCCATGTCCTCCCTTAAAACATGCAAACAATAACATGAAGTACTATAGCTTATTAGGATTTCCTGGAACTATATTAGTGACAAACTGCAAGTTATATGATAAGAAAATTTCTATACTTCAAGATTATACTTAATTGACCTAATAATGAAAAAAGTATAAACTATACTTAAAATTGCAGCTCTAATACCAACTTTGTCACATCCTAAATTCAGAGATATGAAAGTCTTAGAACATTGGGAGACATAAGGTCACCCACGCTTGTAGAACCCACATAAATAATATAAATACTGCCTAGGATTGTACTAATACCTCATGCATTAACTTGAATAACCAATAATGAAGGAAATCTTTCATTAGCTGAAGAATAGTTTAATAAACTTAGAATACAATTCACAAGAAAATATTAATTCTAGACTCCCATAGTTCATCAAATAAATATTATTTCAAAATAAACTCCCAAACAAGAACTCCTGGAGCCATCTAAGAGCGATTCTTGCATATCATAATATAAAAATAGACTCAAACAAGGAAGTTTCCTAAGCATAGTAAATTGCTTGAACTGTCACTTTGCCTCCTCATAATGCTCACCTAGAAATTGCACAAGAAAAGGGTTGAGATAGATGATCTCAATGAGTAAACAATATAGCTTACACAATAACACATATTCCTTGGAAAAGGTTTATAGCTCATAGTCCATGATTCATAACTTATGGTTCTTAGTTTCCAATTTAGCAAAGTTCACATATATCAAACTTATAACTTGTATCATATTAAGTGAAGATTGTTGCCTTGTCCGCTCATAATATAAATATAGAGTGAAGACTGCTGCCTTGTCCACTCATAACATAAATATAGAATGAAGGTTGTTGCCTTGTTCGCTCGTAACTTAAACACAGAGTGAAGGCTACTGCCTTGTTCACTTGTAACATAAATATAGAGTGAAAGCTACTGCCTTGCCCACTTGTAACATAAATATAAAGTGAAGGTTGTTGCCTTATCCACTTATGACATAAAAGAGAGGTAACAATAGCATTAAAGAATAAAATCATATATAAAATGATAACAATAAAAGTTTAGCTTATTGGACAAAGGATAAACAACAATGTGGTTCTAGAAAGAATGTAAGGTAGGGCAACAAGCACAAGGGTTCTTTTCTTATTATTGAATGGTCAATAATAGTTTCAGACAAATTGTTCTTTCATAACCTAAGCTTAACAAACAAATCATACAATTATAATTTATAATAAAAAATAATTCAGGTTTCAGGAATCTCAAAGGCTCACATATCATGATAACTTGTACTTGTAAAATGAACATAATGTTTACTCACCTTATGATTCCTTAGCTCCTAATGCCTGTAGCCCTTACACCTCTAATAATCCTCAAGCTCTAATATAACATTATAATTCAATACTTTGTATTTTCTTAACATCATGCTATCCTATCCCATAACTACGCTATGCACATATATCATTCATATATACTTGGAGTTGCACTTAGAAGTGGACTCATCACTTGCACATAACATGTTGACTTTTAAGTCTTGCATACTTTGCCTTCTTTGGCTCATATGAAATCACATAATAACTCAAACCAAGACTTTTTTAAAGCCAAACACAATAAATCATGATCTTAATATCAATTAAATTTAATTTTCAACTTGGTACACTTAATACTTTCCATATATATCAACTTAACAAGTAAACCTTAAAAAAGTCTTACTCGTCTCCTTAAACCAAATCATACAATCAATCTCATAGTCAATTTAAGGTCATTACTTTTCAATTAACACATCGTAAAGTCTAATTCACATGTCAGTTAATCATGTACACATATTGATCAAACCTGACAATTAAGGTTTTGGAAACCCTATGTAGGCCGAAACTCCTTAGGTGTTTCCTAGAGCTATTCCTTCAACCAACATGTAATTAAATCATGTATCATTCATATATATATATATATATATATATATATATATATATATATATATATATATATATATATTAACAATCATTAACATGTATCATACAAAAATTAGGCCATTAGGGAAAAGTCATGGATTTTCTTGCTTTTCGCAATTTTCGATCACTACAGTAATATATAAACGCATGATTTAAACTAATATTTTTTGTGGAAACATAACAAAAATCAGTTTAGGGAGCAAAATCACATAAATTGGCCTCCCTTTATTCATATGCATGAAAATCCAAACTTTTAGGATTTAGGCTTCACCTTTGATGGATTTGAGAAGAAAGAGTTGTGTTTATGGTTGGAAATCAGTTTCTCCTTCAAAAAAACAACCTAGGCTGAATTTAACAAGAAGAAAAATAGTAAATATACGACCCCATATCAATTATTCACGGTTAGTTTCATAAAAATCGAATAGTAGCTTGGAAGAAGAGAAAAACTTATGAAGACAATCACAAAATTACAACGTTTGGAGGCACCTTGTGAATTTTAGTTGAAAGAGAATTTTTAAGAGAATTTTTCTCTAAAAATTATGATGAATAAGAAAATGGAGGATGCCATATGCTAGGTTGGCAAAATTTAGGTTAAAAATTAGGGTTTTGGTGCAAAATTACAAGTTTGCCATTAATAAGCTAGGTTATGAGTGTTTTGGTGTGTTGGGCTTTTAGTTTGTGCCTTTAATCTAATTTATGGGTTGATTATAAATAATTAAAAATAAATATTTTGCTTCTTATTTTCATTAAAATCCCCCTAAAAATATTTAATTTAAAATATTTTAGAAATGCTCATTAAAATTATTTTATGCTTAAAAATCGCTTTGTGCATGAAAATTCACTTTGTGCATTAAAATTCACTTTGTATGCAATAAATTATTTTATGCTTTAGCACTTCACATAAATCACTTGTTTCATATTCAAAATTTATATTATGCATATTAGAACTAATCTAACATGCAACTTGCTCATAAATCACATAGCACATGAAATTTATGAAAGCACACACTTTGTCATAATAGCCCTAAAATCAAGAGATTTGTCATGAAACTCCTAGCCTAGGAATGGGTTATTACAGCTTGTCACTTCCTATATAGAAGTACAAATATGAGAACTTGTGCTAGTATTAAGTATCCAAGTCTTTGATGAACCATGTAAAATATTGGAAATCGAACAATTAAAAGACATACCTTCTGAATGCTTGCCCTTCCCTTTGTTCTTTTTATTGCCTTTTAACGATTTTGAACACTTTGGGCAATTT
This sequence comes from Reutealis trisperma, assembly GCA_947687605.1. NCBI lineage: Eukaryota > Viridiplantae > Streptophyta > Magnoliopsida > Malpighiales > Euphorbiaceae > Reutealis > Reutealis trisperma. Next base: position 289,393 of record CANTUT010001005.1, read on the forward strand.
CTTCTCCAATGTCCCCTTTAGTCATAATAAAAACACTTTCTTTTTACTTACCCCACCACTTGGCTGGAGTTTGGGGTCTTTCTTTATGCTTTTCTTCTTGGTAGTCTTACTGCTAAAAGAAGCAAATAGGGCAACCCCCTTACCTTTACCTTTCATGGAATTTTGTGTAGTCACAAGACTATTATGTAATTTGACAAGAGTACATTCCATCTTATTCATATCAAAATTCATGATCAAATTAGAGAAGGGATCAGGTAGGGATTGAAGGATCAAATATGTTTAAAGGTTGGAATCTATAAAGAAGTCTAAATTATCCAATTACTCATGAGCTTGATCATCTTATGAACATATGGCCTAACCTTCTCTCCCTCTTGTATCTTGGTTTGGAATAACTAATTCAATATCTCATAGCTAGCAATTCTACTTTCTTCTCCATATAGCTCATGCAAATGGATAAGAATACCCCTAGCCTCAACATAACTTTCACGTTACTTATGCAAATCACTTGACATAAAAGCCAACATGATACATTTTGCCAAAATATGATTTTCTTACCACCTCTTTAAGGTAGCATATTCCTTAGCAGAGGCCCCTTCAGGTAAGGGTCTAGAAACATTAGAATCAAGTACATAAGCAATCTTTTTATAATCAAGGACAAATTTAAAATTATGATACTAGTCCATAAAATTAGGTCTCGTGAGTTTGTTATCAGAAAGTATACTTGTGAGGGGACAATATTTGTTCATTTTAATAGAATACTATAAAAAATAAAAAGATTATTAGTGTTTTGTAAAAAGTAACTTCCATAATAATTTAGTCTTTAATCGTAATGATGCTCCCACTAACTTTGTAATTCCTACACTTCCAAGTACGAAATTGAAATCCCATTAGGAAGGATTTCTAATGGGCAATTGAATTCTTATATGACTATCAAATACTCTTAGATACATATTATTTTTATTAAGAATTTCATATCTAATAAGTGAACAACACTTGTTCATAACAACTCTTTATGAGGTTCAATCACTTTGGTTCCTAATGCTTGTGACCTCAAATACAAGTTCTCATTATTGGTCAGACACATTAGTTAAGTCAAACCCATTAGACTAACAAGCATTGAGAATTCAACATTGCAAGGCTAAGGTATTCTTTGCCATTATTGCCAAGCTATGCATCTCATACTTGTAACATCACGGGCTATCTAATAACTTCAAAGAAATTATTATTCCAATGGAGAACCATGACTAAATATTTCATTTGGAAGATTTTTGGGCTTTAATTTTAGGTCTTACTTTACATATTATTCATATTAGCATACATCACATGTATAATATATATCACATATATATCACTAAATTAACAATGTAAACATAAGTTTAATCATAGACTAGTTATGGCTTAATTCATAGCCACAAGGAATGAGTTAAAATTTAGGTTAATCAAATTACAAACATGAGAGTACAACAATTGAATCTTTATGCTCCCACTAGGCATCTTGATGGGTTGAACCTATGTCACCATATGTACATTTGTATTCTTGAATACCAAGGTGAGAATTACAACAACAAAGGAGCTCATAAGGCTCAATGAATTTTATTAAAACCTGAATAAGTAATTAACCTTTAATTACATTTCTATAAAAGAAAACATATATTATGATTTTCTAGTCTATGATAAAACATTCATGCCTCTTAAACACACAACAAACATAAATACAACAATTGTAATTATCAATATGTTGTTGAATTTTGGAACATATCCAAAACCACTTTGAATATCACATATTCGGGACTATTATAACATAAAATCATATTTAAAGTCATAAAATTTGTTTGATTGAAATTATAGTCCAGGATTATTTTGAAAATAAAAAAGTTGGGAAAAGGAAACAATGGAAATCACGACCTATTTTACGGCCATGATACAGGCTAGTGAGCATGATCCTGGATGCAATTATGTTGCGATTGCAACATGTGTTTAGCGATAGCGACCCTGACTTAGCTATAACAAAAACTGACACTAAAGTTAGAACTAAGTCAATCATAACACATTCATAGGTGTGACTCATGTATTGTGGTCACTACAAAGATTTCGCGTGTGCTATAGCTAATTCATGGTCGCAAACATAGTTTAGTGGGCATGAAATGGATGTTGTGGTATGATTCTTGGATCCATCAACACATTATGCTAAAACTTTCTCTAACTCAATTTCAATCAACACAAAAACACCTATAACAAAATATACAATGATTTTACTATAATACCCAAGTTTTCCTTAGCTCATTAGAGTTAGCAATGGTGCCATAATAGATTTATTTCAATGAGTATCGTGATGGTGAAATTAAATTAAAATTGAAAAAGATTTAATGTGACTAAGTGACCTACCTGCTCAAATTACGATATTATAATGCTCATGTACTATACTATCCAAGGTTTTTCTAGCATATTAAGAATCACAAGAATATCATAAGAAGTTATTTTAATGAACAATGTGACAATGAATGAAAAATAAAATCAATTTTGATAAGCATCATAATAGTAAAATGAAAGTCAAACTGAGTTTGATTTAACGTGACTAAGTTAATTTTTTCTTATGATGTGACTCTAAAGTGCTAGTGAATGAGCATGAACATAAACTCAAACATCTCCTAAGCCATTAGAGATAATAAAAGTGATATAAGAAGTTGATTTTAATTAAAACTACAATAGTAAAATAGAAGTCAAACTTAGTTTGACCTAGTGAGGCTATATGGTTTATTTACTTAAATAGAACTACTAAAGGGCTAGTAAATGTGCATTATAAAGTGAATAAAATTTATCTAGTAATGTTTAGAGTGTGTAGTGAAATTAAAAGGTAGAAATATGCATACTACAATGAAAGAAAAGAAATGGAAAATTTATTAAGTTACTTAGTTTGAAATGTGCATATATGAGCTTGTTAATAGGCTTTTGAGCACCAAAGGCCAAGCCCACTTAGATGGCCAGCCCATGAAAGAGTAAACATAAAATTTTTCTAGAGTTTAAGATGGTTAGCCAAGACAAATTGATGGAAAGCTAGCCACCAAATTTGACTTGGAAGCCACCAGTTTTTACTATGTCAAATCCTTCTCCAACTTGAATTTTTACTCTTTCTACACCAAAGTCTACATTTATTTTTATTATTTCCATAACATATGATGAACATCATCAACTTAGATAAAATCCTAGCAATATAATTTAATTAAATCATAGCCATCCATTGTGATTAGATCTTAGCCATTGGATTAAGTTTGATCAAATCCTCACCATTCAACATCTCATATATATATGAAAAATTATGTACATGAACATCATTTTGGCAAACTCTACACCAAAACTCCACACAAACTAAAGAAAAATCTCTCCATATTAGCATCAATATAGAAGTTCAAAATTAAGGTTTTCCAAGGTAAGAAATTAAGCTCATCTTCCCCTTTCTTTGTTCTAAGCATGACTTCGGTGTTTTAATTGTAAAAATTTCCATTTCCTCCATCTATATGGATTGGCCAATAAAGAAAAATTATGAAATGTTTGATTTGTATATTATTTAATGAAATATGAGATTTGGGCTTGAGAACTAAGGGTTTAACATGAGAAAATAAAAAAGGAAATTATGAAACTCATTTAAGTGCACTAGAAGCATGGTTCAGCCACTTCAATGGAATAATAGAAGAAGTATTCTAAATTTTATTTGAAGGTATCAAAGTTTATTTTTGGTGGATAAAAATGGTTTGGAAGTGTCAAAATGAATTATGGAAGCTTGGTTTAAGATTTGAAAATTTTGAAGGCATAAACTTAGCTAAAAAGGGGACCTAGTATTCTAATTCTTGTTTTTGATGTTTGATTAATCATATAGATTTTTTATCATGACAATTGAATATTTCTATGATTAATTTGAAGATTTGATAATGAATTATAAATTTTCCCAAATATTCCCTAAGTTAGAAGAATTTAAGTTTTATGAATTAAAGTGATTCAATCTCAATTAAATTATGGGAATTAATTATTTAGGTATTAATTTGATGAATGTATGACCAATTTGAGGTTTGATAGGAAATTAGTGGTTTTCCCCAAATTCTAGGGTTTATTGACTAATTTAGAGATTTTGAAAATTGAACTTGAATTCATGAAATTGAAGGGTAATTAAGCTTAAGAATAGTGTAACATGGTTTGTATGATGTTAGTTTCAAAATTTAATTGATATAATTTTCCCCTAATTTCATGAATTAGGTTCATTTATGGAATTGGAAGGTGATAGTGGAATTAGATTAATTTATTGAATATTGAAAATTGCTTAAATTGATTCTGATTGAGTAATATGAAGTTGAAATGTGTCCTTAAGTGAATATATTTGGCTATTTGGAAAGCAACTAAGGGTAAATGTTAAAATTAGTTATATGTATATGTATAGTGTGTCTTGGCCTTAAATCAATAAGTTCATACTACAATGGACAAGATAAAAGTTTTAACAACATTGAACTAAATTTAAACAAATGATATAATAAGGTAGAGATTAATGTGTAATTGAAATGCAAAATGTGTAAAATCTAAAAACAAGGATAAGAACATTGTCCAAGAGTGCAAGGAGCACTACAAGCATCAAGATTAAATGTAAATAAGAGCAAAGGAGTCCAACTTAATCATATAATATGACATGTCCCATATTCTATGAACCATTATTGACGAAACCATCTTTCATTGAAATATCCCAATTTCATATTGAGCATGAATTGCCTATTGAATATTAAGCTATTGGATATGATATTTCTCTATGGCATTTGACCATTATGAGCCTTTCATGTTGACTTCATAATATGATCATTGAATTCCTTATTGTGAATTTTATATGAACATTTCTATTAATGCCTATTGATAAGCAGAAATACCCTTCTAATGTGGGGTAATATGTCAGAACATGTGTACTAAGTATAAGCCTATGGGTAAGGTAAGAGTACCCAACATCTGTTAGGAGGGAATGCTTAATCGTAAAATCTTATTAGTCTTGAGTAATGTAATAGGTATATGTGAGCAAGACTTAGGCCACCACTCTTTTATTTATATGTGAGCAAGACTTGCAAGAATTTATTATTTCTGCTAAAAATATTGCTCCTGTCTTGAATGATAAATTGATTCATAATGACAATGAACTTATTCTAATGATGACCTATATACTTATCTTATATTATATTATTATATACTCACTGAGTTTTGTCTCATTTCTTAGTTGTTTAAAATTTTCATATTAGATTGACGAGTTAACAAAGTAAATTCTAAGCCTTATCCTTCCACTTAGAAATTGCTCTACTATTTTAGGTGTTATAGATTTTGGTTATGTGACTATGAAGACTATTATTTTAGAGCTCCATTTTTACTAAAGATTTAGTACTAATATGTTATGGGATTTATATGTATTGTAAACTGTATTGTAGTTATTACTATGTTAGTGTATTAAGTAATGTACATATGTAAAATGAAATGAATATTAAAATGGTATTAATGAGCATTTGATAATATGTAAAATGATGAAATAGTAGTTGGCAAAAAGAAAAGGCAATTAGGTTCCAATCTTAGGATAAGGTTCAACATGGTAAATTGAAAAGAATAATAAGTTAAATGGGATTCTATGAGTTTAGATGACTTTATGTCTTCCTATTCCCTACGACTATCATGGCTTAGAAAATTGATCATGACATTTATATAGAAATTATGTGGCTCTGATACCAATTGAAGGAATATTAGATGCAAATTAAGTGAAAGCAATATGATAGGTGAAATTTCAAATATTTTAAAATTTCACTTTCACCCAAATGGGTCCAATAATCATTCAAGCAATCATCTAATTATTGTGTAAAACACATAAGAAGGAGAAAAGAGCAATGGTAATCAAATTACCTCTTGAAGCCTAATAAATTTTATTCTTCTTTTTTTTTTTTCTAAAAGCTCCCTAATTGCTAAGTCTCTAGATCATCCACACCAAGTTCCATATCCAAGGTTCATTTTGATTTACTTAGATATTCTTCATTCCCCCTCTTGGTAGTCTAATTATATTTAAGATCTTCTTATAAAAACCTTTACTAATTTGATTTCTTTTTATTGCTATGGACATATATTTCTACTAAAAAAAACTTTTGTTCTTTCATAAAGAATAAAGATCAAGGATTGAAGAACATGAAATTTGAAGAGCTCTTCTTCTTCTTTCTTTTCTCTCAAAAATTAGTCCTTAAGTTTTCTATAGAAAAAGATGTGCATAAAGCATTGCAAATTAAACACCATCATTTCCTTTATATAACCAACAACTTTGTTGATTATTAGGGGACAAATTAGATATTTAATTTGCTTTATGCATTAGGGTTAAATTGAAAAGACCATATTACCCTTTAAGGTTTATGATTATTTCCATTAAATCTTAAATAGTTAAAAGACCATTTTGACCTTGGTACACTTTTTCTAACCCCTAAACTTATCATATTGGCTTTAGGGTTATAGAAATTCTCCAACCCCTAAATTACCTATCTCTATTTCTCAAAATTAATTCTTTTAACTCATCCATAGTTTTAATTAATTTAACCCTTTCATTTATAACATATATAAATTAGGATTTAATTATTAAGAAATCATTTTAGATTTAAACTTCAAGACATGTTAGAGTCTTTGTAAATTTAATTACAAGTTCAATCCTTTTACCACTAATCATTAATTAAACACTTCAATAAATTATTACAATAAACCTTTTATTCTTGGAAGGTGAATACTTTTAGGTGTGTGACTTTTTAGGTTCATATCTAATTAGCAATTCGAATGAGAAAACATTTTTTTCTACTAATGTGAAATCTTTATTTCACCCTTAGTCCCATAAGTCATAAGATATGCTTAGCATAGCATATCATGACTATCTAATTAGAATAAATGCAAGTGTTTAATTACTTATTCATTTTATGGACTTTTGATCATAATTTACGTACATTAAAATCCCTTCATTATGAAATCCCAATCTTAGCTAGGGTTATGGATTTTTCAAACCCTAATATGCTTTGATCATATGTCTATATCTCAATTCTAATTCTTGATAAAATTGATTTCTACTAAAAACCCTATCTAGTGAATCTTTACTACCTCGGCCAAGGATTTAATTATCAAGAATAACCAAATAAAATAGAATTTCTTCCTTGTTTATTCAAGTTAATGAATTCTCTTTTGGCGATCACTTACCTCGATACATAAATAGTTAGAACTATCACATACCATATACTTTTACTTGAATAGCATTATTATGTAAGCAGTAATAAATTCCAACTATCAATAAATGAGATACAATGCCCCTCAAGTCAAAAGACTATATGCACAATTATGATCTAGATGATGATTTATTAACTAGAAAGAAAACTCCTTGTCATCATTATCTAATGTCACAGTTTAACTATTCATCATGTATCTATATGTTTATGTCATGACCCATCTTTTAGCCATGACTGTCCAAAGGCATAGGGAGACTTAAGGTCACCTAAACCCGTAGAACCTTCTTAAGTTGTTAAGTTCCAAAGAAAAACCATGTTACCCTTATCCCAAGATCAAAACCAAAACAATTATTCCTTATCACTAATTACCATATCATTCATCTATAAAATAACACTTATCGTTATTTAGTTATAATTCATTCACATGTGGCCCAAGTGCTTAGACTAAAATAAGATTGTGCCAACCCATACACACATTATGAATATTCTGAACCATATCATTATTACAGACCTTTACAATCCATAAAGCTCTAGAGTTAAACTTTCAAAATATAACATAGTATATACAACATGACACCCGAAATAGTAGTGCCATTTCTAAACAGAGATGTAGAACTTGGAATTTACCTTGCTACTTTATCAGCTAGTCCTGAAAATAAACAACCACTATAGGGTGAGACAAAGCTCAGTGAGTACAGAATAATATCAAGGTTAAACATTGGTGTATGCTCAAAGGTAGTTCTATATAACAATGAAGTAAAGTAGATCAAAAATTATCCTTATGAAAACAATTTCCCATATGTATGAATCAAATATTATATTTTTAGCAGAACAATTTCCTTTCTTGGAAACGGTGTGTTTCCCCCATAATCAATCGAGTGGTGGCTTATGCTTTGCTCACTCCCATAAACCTCATCACACGTACAACTGATCAAGCCATACGTACTAGGGACATTAAACCATTCCCAGCTAGGGTTCAGATATTCTTTACCCTATCCGCAGGTCCATACCATTGTGCATAATGTCTGATGTATTACCCTACATCAGAGGGGTATTATGCTTATCATAGTATCATTATAACATTTTTCCTTTCTATGCATGAAATAATTCAATGGATAATGTATCAATAACAATTAGGTTCTCATCATTGCTCACAGTATTAGATCAAATCAATATAGGCTCAATAATCAAGAAGGTAAATAATGCTTGCTAAAGAATTTCAATGCATTCCAAATTTGAAATGAATCAACATTAATGTTTATATTTAAAGCTCAAGTTGAAAATATTATTAAGTACTCACCTCTTACTCCTTAGCTCCTACTTGAAAAACTTAATGCAAACTATAACGAGTCTCCTCGGTATCCCGAGCAATACCTTTACCTTTCGATTCTACAAATACATCCAAATAATGTACATCAATTTCTATTCTTTTAACCTTCTAACCAAACCCTAACCATTTCATATAAACATATCATTCATCAATATCTTATACCATAGGATTTCAAATAAGGAATTTCATAAAAATATTAATAAAATAATCTAGTATTAAGTGTTGAACACTAGGACCAACTATTCTAGTTTGGCTAAAAACATGGCTTCCCATAGGTGAAACCTCAGTCATGCCTCCACCCGTGGGAGGCTTTTGGATGAGATTCCAAATTTCCCTTATCACACAGCTGGAATCCCAGTGGTGGGGCCACCCGTGTCTGCCCAATTTTCCTTAATCTTCTCATGCTTTCCTTGTTACCTCTTACTTATTAAACCCCAAATTTCACCCATTTTCATATTCCTTTATCTAACATGCAACCTAAATCCTCCCTTGAATCTCACCATCAAAATCAACCATAGAAATCAAAAGAAAAGTACATACTTGCTAACAACTTATTATTCTTTGGTTAGAAACAATGGAAGAAACACTTAAAAATGAAATCTTACCGTAAAATGCTTTGAATTTAATCCTATGATGAAGAAAAAGTTGAGAGAATTTAACTTTTGATAAGGGTGTGATTTTAATGTTAGGTTACAAATGAGAGGAATTTACATATTTTCACTTTGTATGTAAATGAAATTAATGGTGGTGATTTAATCTCACAAGATCAATGGTCATATTTTTGCCTAAGGTGGATGGTTGAGATTGATCAAGGTGGATGGTTAAGATTGCCCTTAGGTGGATGGTGACTTGGCACCATAATGATGATTTTCATGATCACCAAGATGCATGTGGACAAAGTGATGGGAAAGGGATTAGCTTAAGTGTCAAAGTTGACAAAAGTCAACAAAGATGGCTAACATCTAAATGGTGACTAACCTAACCTAACCTAACCTCACCTCACCCTAACCCTTAGTTAACTTATGCTAACCTTAGTTGAGTTAAGTCCCACCAAATTTGGACCTTGGCGGGCCAGCCAAACCATGGGCTTGGGCCTTGAGTCCAAGGCCCATTAACAAGCCCGCTCAGACACATTTTCTAAACCTAAAAATTTTCTGTAGCTTTTTCCTTTCCCTTTCACTTGGCATGTCAAATCCTACCTTCCCATATCATAATAAAATCAAACTAAGACACATTACCTTAAATTAATTCAATAAAATGCACATGGACATTCACACTCTATAAAGATACACAATCATGCACTTAACATCAAAAAGGGTTTCTTCATCCCATCACTATAACATTGGTACTATGTTCATAGTAAATTGTACTTTGTGGTATTATTATAACTCTAATGAGTTATGGAACCCTTGGGTATTATAGTTTATATCGATAACATTTGACAAATAGCATGATGCTCACTATCTCTATAATCATAAGTCTCACAAACTGATTATAGATTATAAACAGAGGTGATGGTCTAAAAGGAAACAATTGAGGGCTATGAACCCTTAATTTTGCACCTCCTAGAATTACAAACTATTCAGTTAGGAAAGGAATCAATCAAGACTCTTAAATCATCATCAAATCATCTGGGACTCAGTAATAAGCACAATGCAATTGGAATCATGGAAAATGGAGGAGAAATGAGCAAAAATAGGCGAAAACGAGCAAAATGGGCAAATGTGAGCCAGCTGTTGCATAGCTTTGCAATATTGCCACAAAGGCCCAGGTGGTCCACAAAGCCTTCTGCAACACTACCACAAAGACCTTTGCGGTGTCGTAGAGGCTTTTGCAGCAACTATACCAAGTTTTCTTCTCCCATATTAGAAATTTTAGCCTCTATGCTTTAACCTTCCCCCTATATATAGATGGCCTCTCTACTCTTCAAAACACATAGACTTGGAAGCTTAAAAAGCACTAACTTCTAGAGCTTAAAAAGCACCAACTTCAAGCAAAACACTTTGCATTTGCTCTTTGCTTCGCAAAGTAAGTTAAGGGGTTTCTCCTGGATTCCTACCCAATTAGTTTAAGGCTTTCCGCCTACCTATTCGAGGCAAGGCTCTTGCCCAAGGCTCATGTCTGCTGCCCAAGGCTCATGTTTGTCGTCTGAGGCTAGCCACCGCCTGCCATGCAAGGCAAGCTGTCGCCCACCAAAGCCAGCCGCCCCCTACCATCCAAAGCCAGCCGTCACCTGCCATCTAAAGCCAACTACCACCCGCCATTCGCCATCTGAAGTCAGCTATCACCCCTCCATCTGAGGTAAGCTTCTTTTCTTTTAATTTTCTATTATCTAAATTTCCATTCCTCTTTTAGTTAGTTTATTAAATTGATTCATCTAGGTTGCTAGCTAATCAACTCGGTAATCAATTAAATTAATTAATTAACTCAACTCTCTTTTAATCAAAAAATCAAAACATAATAAAGTGGCTAGGCTAAACTACCCTTTCGTAAGAAGTGAGAACTATGTAGGTTCTAATTCTCATTCAAAGAGATACGTAGGAATGCTTGGTTCAAACATCGAATCCAATTAAAACTAACTAACTCTCCCCCCTATCACCTTTTTCACTTACTTTTATTTTGCTTTCTTTTACTTAGTTATTAGTTTTAATTTGGGGAATGTGTGACTTCCTTAGAACCTATAAGGGTTAAAAGAGGTATTCCTTAAGTTTGGATTTCATTGTAATACTGACTCTCTTTTATTTTGAATTCTAATTGTGTATAAACTTTATGGATTGAATGATCATGCATATTATAAATTGTTCATGCATTTTAGTTTGTTCATGAAATATATTTTAAGTTGCTTTTATGTTACTTGGTCAAACTCATTTTGTTAAATTAAACTGAAAACCTAGTCCCTAAATCCTCTTTGGTTTCGAGGCTAGTGATCTTTTTCCTTTGGGTAATAATTAGAGTCAAATGGGTTTTTTCCTTCTATTTTCCCAAATAAAAATAAATTAAGGTGTCGACTCTAAGAAATAATTTTCAAACCTATCAAAGATAAGCCTGAGGGCTTCCTCATGAGTTCTTTTCCAAATCAGTATTTCGATTCCCTTTAGTAGATTAGACTGGTGCTTGGGCGAGGCTTCACAGCTAGGGACTCCATTGGGGACTAACTTTCTTTTAATAAAAAGAAAAAATGAGTGGACTACTAATTGGTTTAAAAAGAGTTTGGCCTTTTGATATGATTGTGACTTTGCATACATCACTGACATAGGCTTTTTGCCATTGAACCTAGTTTTTGGAAAACAATGGATAATGAGTAGCATCGAGTGGGTAACCCTCCTTGGGTCTATTCACCGATAGTGAAATCATCCACCCTGCAACGAATCCTTTGATCCTTTCAAAGGTGTAACTAGTATGCACGTACTATTGGACCTATGTGAGGCTCTTTGACTCACACGTGGTTAGGTATATCACTACTCTAGTGTGACGGGTACCTTGTATAAGCCACCCTTACCCTTTCATGTAATGAACTTAGAACTTGGCCTTAGGTTGTATGTACCATAATTAAAACCTTGCATCTTTGCATTCTCGTGAAATGTTTTCCTCATACATAACATGCATCCATATTGTATAACAAAACATTCATTCATCTTAAGTCTAGGTTATACCTTAAACTAAAGAAGAGTCATATACTCTCTTTTATCCTAACACTTTCACTTCTAAACTTTAAACCTCTCAACTCTATCCCATTCACCTTTACCCCCATAAACCTTAAGCCATCACCCTAAACCTTACCCCCTTTACCTTAGCCTTTAACCTAAATACCAATACCCTAACCCTAAACCTTACCTCGTTACCTTAGCCTTTAACCCAAACACTAATACCCTAGTCCTAAGCCTAAAACCTCATTTCCTTAGCCTTTAAACTAAACACCAATAACTTAACTCTAAACCTTACCCCTTTACCTTAGCCATTAACCTAAATACCAATACCCTAGCCTTAAACCTAAAAGCCCATTTCCCTAGCCTTGACCTCAAACACCTTTAACCTTAAACACTATTACCTTGACCTTACCCAAAATGTCTTCACCCTGACCTTTAACCTTAAACACCTCATCCTAACCTCCATCCAAACACCTTTACCCCCATAAACCTAAAACCATCACCTTGACCTTTAACCTTAAACACCTTACCCTAGTCTTACCCTAAACACCTTACCCTAGCCTTACCCTAAACACTAAACACCCGAACCTCACACCTCAAATGTAAACCAAAACCACCTTTAACCTTTAGACCTTAAGCCATAAACCCATGAACCTAACACACATATCCAACCCTAAAAACCTTGCTACTTGACCATAAGCTTAACCCATAGCCCCTATCATTATCCCAAAAAAAAAAAAAAATGGAAGCCTTATCTCATAGGATCTGCATGCCTATACCTTCATCACCTTTTCTATTCCATGCCCATCACTTACCTTGTTGCTTTGGTTTAGAGGTACCAATGGCTAACCCTCTTGACATGGCTTCCCTTACTACACTTATGACTAGACTCCTTAAGAAGTAAAAAGAGCATTTCCAAGCTATCTTAGCTGCTCAACAAGCCCAATTTGAGGAACAAAGGCAATTCATCATTAAGGAAGTTTGGCTATGATTAACTAGGCCAGCCTTAACCATCCTAACCCAAACTTTATCTTGAACCAGACTAATCCTAGCCATCCCAACTCATACCTTGACCAAGGTGGGGAAGTTTTCTCTTATCCAGACACTAGATTACTCATAGAGAAACTTGAAGCCATGGAAAGAACCATCAAATCCCTAAAGCACCTTGATGATCTAATTGATGTGGACAGTTTAACCATATTCTCTAATGCCAAGCTTCCTCCTAAATTCAAAATACTTGAATTAGAAATATTTGATGGAACCATTTGCCCCAAGACTCATATGAAGATATATGTGGGGGCAATGAAACCTTTAGGAGTTAGCAATGAGCTCCTTGCTCAATTGTTCCAACAATCACTAACCGGTGTTACTAGGAAATGGTTCCTTTCACTAGACAAAAGCAAGAAAAGGACATGGGATGATATCTATTATGCCTTTGTCAAACAATATCATTATAACAGTAAAGTGGATGATACTATGCGTGACTTGGAAACTACCGAGCAGCTTCCAGAGCAATCCTTCTCCATATTCCTCACAAGGTGGAGAGCTAAAACTGCTCAAATGGTAACCAAACCAATAGAGTAAGAACAAGTCGACATCCTCGTCAAGAATCTACTTCCATGTCACATCCCAACCGTATGAGATACGACGGTCCTAGAACATGGGGAGACATAAGGTCACCCATACCCGTAAAACCCATTAACATATAACAATCATGCCTAGGATCTTACCAAACCTTCTTCATTAACTCATTAAAACATTTAGATAAATACCATAATTTGCGGAAGACTTAAAGTAAATCGTTACATATAAATCCATAAGGAAAATAATATAAATCTCTATAGTATCAATTAACATTCCCAGAGCATCTAAAGACAAGACTTCATAAACATAGTATTATTGATAACTCAAACAAGGAATTTCCCAAGCGAAGTAGAATACTTGAGCCATCACCTTGCCTCATCACATTTGCTCACCTGGAACCACACAAGGAAAAGGGGTGAGATAGATTATCTCAGTGAGTAAACGAAAAGGCATATACATTATCACATATTCCTTTGAAAGGAAACACATAGCTTATACACATAGTTCATGGTTTATAACTCATGAATCAAGGTGCAATTTAGCAAGGGTTTAATTTAGCAAGTTTGCAGAAATCACACTTATAACACTTATAGAGTGAAGACTATACTCAATTCACTCCAAACACATCGAGGAGAGGTGGCCTTTGCCAAATTCCAACTCCCATCACTTAGAAAGCGTGAAGCTAATCAGGCTCCATGGCTAAAATCGCCCCTTCTAGTTGAGGTGGATACACTACCCCTATCCATTAGGTTAAGACCATGTGCACAGGTTTCATTGATTACCCGCATCGGCATGAGGATTCTGCATAAAGGGTAAAGGTACCATAGCTAGAGCTATTAGTAAACACAAATAACAATATCACATAAGGCAACAATAACATGTATTTCAATAACAATAGTGGTTTGGCTTTCAACATTAATACAATGAAAGTGTAGTTCCAGAAAGAATACAAGTTAGGGTGTCATTCACAAAAAAGTTCTCATTAGATAAACAAAATAGTTTTAGACCAAATGTCCCTTGGCAACCCAAGCTTAACAAAGAAATCATAATATTTAAAATAGAAAGAACTTGGGTTTCAAAGATCACAAAGGTTCACATAACAATATATCACATTCTTGAAACACAACATGATGTTGTTCACATTTGTAGCAAGAACATTGTGTTTACTCACCTTGAGGTTCCTTTACTCCTAGTACACATAGTCCCCTTTGCACTTCTAAGGCTCCTCAAACTCTAACATAATATTTGATTTAATACTTAGTATTTATTTACTCATGATGTTCTTATCCCATAACTACCCATACACGTATAGCATACACATTAGAGTTCACTCGTAGATGTACTCATCACTTGCACATATCACATTGACTTAAAAGTCTTGCATACTTAGGCCTTATAGGCTCACATGAAAACACATTGCAATCATATCAATACCTTTTTAAGGTCATCACATTATCATTACCCCAATATCAATTCACTTGTCAATTATCTTAGTTCACTTTACTCTTTTATACATGTCAACTTAACAATTAATCCTTCAACATCATACTTAACTCTTATGATCCCTTTTACTTCATTAACTCATAATCATATGTTCATCATCAAGTCATCATAACATTTAGTTCCATATTTCCTAATCACATTTGCATTCTAACCACAATATAATATTAAGATACCTTAAGTATACCTTAAGTATACTAAAACGTATTTAAGCTTATCTAGGATCATACCTTCAACTAACATGCCATTTCATCATCTATTATACATACATACATGTCAACATTCACCAAGACACATCACATAAAATTTATAAACATTTGGACATAATTGTTCATGTAGGCCGAATGCATCATTAAGGTAAAAATCAAATTCTTCTTCTTTTCGTGCTTTCCGTCTATTTCAGAAATATGTAAAAACATGGTTTGAACAAAGATTTTTCATGTAAACATGACAAAAATCATTTTAGAACTTAGATCCATAAGAATTGGCCACTATTGGTGCCATTAATATATAAAAATTCAATCTTTTGCATTATAGTGCACAAAACATGAGTTTTCTTGTTTTCGGTATTTTTCGGTCAATTCAGAAATATGCAAACAGGTTGTTTAAACCATTATTTTTCATTCAATCATTGAAAATATCAGTTTAGAATACATTCCTCAATGAATCAGTAGCCATAGGTAGGGTTTATTCAAAAAAATTCCAAGTTCAAAGGCTTAGGTGAAAAATCATGAGTTTCCGCACATTCCCCGCATTTTGTTTATTTCAGCGATAAACAGACACATGATTCAAGTCATTATTTTTCATCTAAACAAAACAAATATCATATTAGAACATCAATTCACACAAATCGGTAGCCATGTATTCATGAAAGAATAAAATTTTCCAATTTCCAAATCCTAACACGAAAACCTTGAATTCCTTTGTTTTTTGAAACTTTTCGGTCATCACAGAAATATGCAAAAATATTATTTCATGCAATATTTTTCATCAAAACAAATCAAAAATTAGTTTAAAATGCAAAAAATTACAAATTCCCTTCCCCCCCCCCCCCCCCCCTTCCCCCCTTATGATGTTTATGCAATAAAATTGTGATTTTAAGTTATAGAATTCACCTTTGGAGAAATCTTGCGGAAAGAATCATGTTTTTAGTAGAAAATAAATTTTCTCTCCCAAAAATTCACTCAAACAAAATTGAATCTATAGAAATCAGTAATCAAATAGTTTAAAATAATTTTCCCATAATTTATTTCATACAAAACATTTTAGAAAGCGAAAGAGAATAAAAACTTACGATTATGGTAATGAAATCACGAAACGGTAAAGTGTTTTCGATATTTCGGTAGAGAGAATTATTTTGAGAGGTTTTTCTACCAAAATATAGAAAGAATAAGGGAATGGCTTCTGGAAACCCTTGTTTGGCCAAAAATTTGAATATATATTAGGGTTGGAGTGGAATTTCCACTATTACCCTTAATAAAATAGGTTAGGAGTATTTTTGTGTAGTGGGCTTTTGGGTATTTAGGCCTTTCTTTTAAATTTTCGGCTGAAATAGCGTAAAAATAAAAAGAATATTTTTCTTATTAATTCTGGAACATTTCCCTCAAAAATATTTATTTTAAAATATTTTAAAAATACCCATAAAATTATTTTATGCTTAAAAATCGTCTTTTTACATGAAAATTCATTTTATGAAAAATAAATTATTTCATGCTAATGCATTTTATTCAAATCTTTTATTTCATAATAATAATTCATATTAGGCATATTAAAATTAATTTAACATGCCCCAAACTCATGAATCACGTCACACATGAATTTTCATATAGTCACACAATTTGTCACAATAAGCCTAAATTCAAATAATTTGTCACTAAAACTCCTAGGGTATATGTGGGTTGTTACATTCCAGCCTACCAAGCCCACTTGTTAACCTAATACCTACCCATTTTTTAGACATTGATTGCAATAGCATTAAAGGTTGAAGATTGCACCCAAAATGCATCATTTCAACATGAATTCCTCACCATCGACTTGAACAATGATGAAGAACTCGAACCCAATTCAACAGCACCTTACCCCAGCACTAAGTGGCATAACATGGAAGAGTTCAAGTTTAGCTAATCTGACCTATCTATGATTGAATTCCAAGTCTGAGTATAAATCTCCAAGTTTGAGTTTAAGTTTGAGTCTGTGTCTAAATCCCAAAGTCTAAGTCTAA
Source organism: Reutealis trisperma (assembly GCA_947687605.1). Lineage (NCBI taxonomy): Eukaryota > Viridiplantae > Streptophyta > Magnoliopsida > Malpighiales > Euphorbiaceae > Reutealis > Reutealis trisperma. The sequence goes on from CANTUT010001005.1 coordinate 306,928, forward strand.
ATTTGAGTCTGGGTCTATTACCTTATTTTCTTTTTGTATTTTTTGTCAATCATATTAGTCTGCATTTTGTTATCTTGTAATAAAATTTTCCATTGTAATAAAACATCCACATTTATTTGTCCACTTGTCTTTTCTTATTTTAAACATGGATAAGCTTTGAAAAAAAAAAGAGAAAAAAATAATAATAATAATAAAAAAGAGAGAGAGAGAAATGAACAGTCAATTAAATCCACTATGGCTAGCACATATTAGGAATTGAGGTGCCATCAACAATTGCTTTGGTAGCTCCTAACCAAAGAAGGTCAAGAAATAGACCTCTCATTAAATATTTAAAGTATAAAATCAAATGATACACCTCAATAAGGGGGCAATAGGATTCGTCAAATCCAAAATTCAAGGTTAAACTCCTCAAAGTGAAGGGAAGTAGCAAATTATGATGAAATATTTTCTCCCAAACTTCATTAATCTAAGCTTGCTAAGTTGAAAACCTGAAAGGGTGGCTTAGGCAAAAGTTAGAGCTAAAAAAAACTAAAAAATAAAAGAGAGAGGGAGAGAGAGAAAGAGCTCATCCTAGTCATCTTCCTTAATATCAAGTCATCTTTTCGTCTTGCCTCATATCTTCAAAGTCATCCTTCCTTACTAGAGGCTCATTCTCCAAAGTGATGTTGTCTTCTATGCCCATATCTCACAGGTGGGGCATGTCTTTCTAGGTCATCATCATCTTTTGTTAATCCGTCTTATCACTTAGCTCAAAGAGCTTAGGCACAATCTCTCACATTGCTAGTCTGCCATGTTCCTATCTCTCATTAGGGGCATGATCCCCAAGTTGTCTCTTTTCATCAGTCCTTCAACTGCTCCATAGGGCACTTCTTTTCATCTAGTCTATCGTCTACATTCAAAGTGTCACTCTAAATGTCTCTTCAATCTTAAAACAACAAGGTTAGCTTGGCTTGTTCTTTTCCATAAATCATGCTACAGATAGCAAAATTATATAACCTCCTTGATCCTTTTCAAAAATTCCAACCCTCCTTTGAACCATTCCCCAACTTCAAAATGTACCATTCCAGCTTTTCAAGTTTAAGCCTTATACCATCCTTTCCTGGGCAAAGTCTCATCATCTTCTAAGGGCCAAGTCTATGTGCAGAACCAAAGATCATAAGTCTTTCAAGACTTATCATCGTTAAAGCTAGCTTTCTCTAGCATAACCAAAATCAAGTTATGTCTTGCAAAGCTTAAAAAAGGCTCGAACCACTCATTCCATATCTCATTGGCAAAATCTCATCATCTTTGAACAAACCAAGCCTTTTTGGCAAATTACATCACCCATAAAGTCTAATTGAGTTAAGGCTTACCAACCGTATGATGGGCAAGAAAATCTTATATAACCATGACAAAGGGCAACCCTCCATCCAAGAGCCTGCGATATCCTTATGACTAAAACTAGTAGCACCATATCTGAGATAAAGCCAACCATCTTCCAAAGAGGTCCAAAGCACCCTTGTAGAAGAGTCCAAGCCCAAAAAGTTTCACCCTAAAGCCCAAGCCCAAAAGCCTTCACCCTAAAAGCCCAAGCCCAAGCCCAAAATCCTTCACCGTGAAGCCCAAACCAAAAAGCCTTTACCATGAAGTCCAAACTAAGAAATCTTCACCATGAAGCCCAAGCCGAGCTTTCACCATAAAGCCTAAACCAAAAAGCCTAAGCCTAGCTTTCGCTATTCACAAAAAGACCATAGTCTCCTCCAAGGCCAAATTTGACCAAGCCTTCCCTAACTAATTTTTTAGCCTAACCTTTCCTCTAAGCCAGACCTAACTAAGCCTAAGGCAGAACTTGACTAAGCCTTCCAAATAAAGTCCCCAAAAGTTATAACCTAACAAAGCTGAAGTGCTAGACCTGACTAAGCCTTCCATATGAACTTCTCTGAGGACAAGCCCCAAAAGCTGACCTTCCCCAAACCTTCTAATCTAATCATCTCCAAAAACTTAACCCTCCTTATTAAGCTCTCCAATCCAACCTCAAACCAAATCTTCCCCAAAGTCATACCTATCTAAGCCTTTTAAACTGAATAACCTAATCTTTTCTAAGACCGCACCTTAAATGACTTCTTCCTAGGCCAAACTAATAGCCATTAACCAACCAATCTCATACCTGACATGCCCACTTCATCACTGGGCTAACCAATCAACCAAAAACCAAATGACCAAACCACTTTCCTCTATCATTCTAAAGTGAGGGCACATCCCTTCTAAATATTCACCTTTCTAAAATGGGGGCATCTTTCTCCCAAAGATCAACACTTTTATATCAAGATTGACCCTTCATAGGTTCAAGGTATCATATCATTGCATAATTATCTAGCATTCTTTGCATTGAACAAGATCATGAATCAAGACAGGATCACCACTTTGTTGTCTTCAATCCTACTAGACAGGACCACCGCTTTATCGATTCCTACCAGATAGGATCGTCTTCTTTCCTACTAGATAGGATCATCATCATCATTCCCACCAGACAGGATCACCACTTCATCGATTCTTACTAGACAGGGTCGTCTTCTTCCTTACCAGACAAGACCATTATTATCACTCCTACCAGACAGGACTAGTGATTTGCTATTCCTACCAGACATGAATATTACTCTTAGATCCTATCAAACAGGATCGTCATTATCACTCCTACCAGACAGGACCAGTGATTTGCTATTCCTACTAGATAAGAATATTACTCTTAGATCCTACCAGACAGGATCGTCATTATCACTCCTACCAAACAGGACTAATGATTTGTTATTACTACCAGATAAGAATATTACTCTTAGATCCTACCAGACAGGATCATCATTATCACTCCTACCAGACAGGACCAATGCTTTGCTATTCCTACTATACAAGAATATTACTCTTAGATCCTACTAGACAAGATCATCATTATCACTCCTACCAGATAGGACCAATACTTTGTCATTCCTACCAGACAGGAATATTGCTTCTAGATCCTACTAGATAGGAACATTGCCTTTAATATCCTACCATACAGGGTCATTATCATCAACATCATCACTACATAACACATAAGATTATCGTCATTTCCATCATATAAGAACACAACTTCCAGTTTCTACCAGACAGGAACTGCTTCTTCTTTCTAACTCTCCTAAATATACCAATGGCATCCTCTTCACTCTAAAGTTCACACTCATCAGAATTGCCTACGAGACAGTGCAATCTTGATGAGGGGGCAACTGTCAATCCTTAATTCTTCATCTCCCAAAATTACAGACTATTCAGTTAGGAAAGGAATTAATCAGACTCTTAAATCATTATCAAATCATCCAAGACTCAGTAACAAGCACAACACAATTGGAATCATGGAAAATGAATGAGAAACGAGCGAGAATGGGGGAAAACAGGCGAATCAGAGCCAGTTGCCGCAGAGGCCCATGCAATGTCGTAAAGACCTCTACAGTGCCGCAGAGACCTTTGTAGTGCCGTAGAGGCTTATGCAGCAAACGTAGTGAGTTTTCTTTTCCCACATTAGAAATTTTAGCCTCTATGCTTCAGTCTTCCCCCTATGTACAAATGGCCTCTCTCCTCTTCAAAAAACACAGACTTGGAAGCCTAAAAAGCACCAACTTCTAAAGTTTGAAAAGCAATAACTTCAAGCAAGCCGCTTTGCATTTGCTCCTTACTTTGCAAAGCAAGTTAGGGGATTTCTCTTTAATTCCTAGCTAACTAGTTTAAGGCTTTTCGCCTGCCTGTTCAAGGCAAGTCTCTTGCCCAAGGCTCATGTTTGCCGCCTAAGGCTAGCCGCCACCCATCGTCCAAAGCCAACCACCACTTGCCGCCAAGACTAGCCGCCGCCTACCATCCAAAGCTAATTGCTGCCTGCCATCAGAAGCTAGCAGCTGCCCATCGTTCACCATCCGAAGTTAGCTGTCGCCCGCCATCCGATGTAAGCTTTTTTTCCTTTAATTGTCTATTATCTAAATTTCCTTGCCTCTTTTAGTATGTTTATTAAATTGTTTCATCTAGGTTTCTAGCTAATCAACTCAGTAATCAATTAAATTAATTAATTAACTCAACTCTCTTTTAATCAAAAAATAAAAACATGATAAAGTAGCTAGGCTAAACTAACCCTTTCGCAAGAAGTGAGAACTATGTGGGTTCTAATTCTCATTCAAAGAGATATGTAGGAATGCTTGGTTCAGGCATCGAATCCAATTAAAACTAACCAACTCTCCCCCCTATCACCTTTTTCACTTACTTTTATTTTGCTTTCTTTTACTTAGTTATTAGTTTTAGTTTAGGGAATGTGTGACTTCCTTAGAACCTATAAGGGCTAAAAGAGGTATCCCCTAAGTTTGGATTTCATTGTAATATTGACCCTCTTTTATTTTGAATTCTAATTGTGTATAAACTTTATAGATTGAATGATCATGCATATTATAAATTGTTCATGCATTTTAGTTTGTTCTTGAAATATATTTTAAGTAGCTTTTATATTACTTGGCCAAACTCATTTTGTTAAATTAAACTGAAAACCTAGTCCTTGAATCCTCTTTGGTTTCGAGGCTAGTGATCTTTTTCCTTTGGGTAATAATTGGAGTCAAATGGATTTTTTCCTTATATTTTCCCAAATAAAAATAAATTAAGGTGGCAACTCTAAGAAATAATTTTTAAACTTATCAAAGATAAGCCCAAGGGCTTCCTTGTAAGTTCTTTCCCAAATAAGTATTTTGATTCCGTTTAGCGGATCGAACCGGTGCTCGGGTAAGGCCTCACAAGGGCATGTCATGAGTTTGCCCCATTTTCCTTCTAATCTTCATTCCTTGGTAGAAGGTCATTCAAGCCAAACTTAATAAGTAAATTGCTCGACACTCATCGCCCTTGATTATGGATCTAACCTCTTACCATTGGCAATGCTAAAATATGTCCTCTAGGGCAAGTTACAAATAACCATCCTATCCAATCTTTGATAAAGTCTCAATAAGGCACATAGCGTATTGAAAAGTAAGGGCCACCACCCAAAAAAGATCCATCAGCCACACTTTTAAAATAATCTAAGAACTATAAATGAAACACCCATAAAATACCCTAATGAAAATGGTGAGAACAAACAAACTTTCCTCACTTAGAGAATAATTGATAAGCAATCCATCTCTTCAAACTCAAACAAAATAATCAAGATTTAGCAGTGTCTCGACCAAAATAGCCCTTGCCACAATATAGCTTTGCTTCATCTATAACATTAGATCTGACACTCTAGCATCAACCTCGACCAACAGAGTTGGAAAATAAATATCCAACTATCAAATAGAAAACTATGGCCCTCATCCTAAGCATCTGCCTCCTCATATCTTTTTGGTCACCAGGATCATGGAACTTGTTTATCACAGCAGTCAAATTCACTTGACCATCAATAGCCAACTAGCTTGCGACATCCTGAGGTAAGTCTAAAACTCCTAAAAAATTTAGAAAGGCCTAACTTTGAACTATGGCACCACCAGAGCTACCTTTAAGTCACAGCCAAGCCATAGTATTGAACTTGTCAAAGGTGGGGCACAACCTCTCCTCAGCAACACCAAAATAGAAAAACATAGGCCACCAATTCCAAATCTTAAAGTAAGCCCTTAGAAAATCCTAGTCAACCCATACCTCCCCATAGCATCATCATCTCTATAATGTCATATCTACACAAATTCATCATATCTCCCTTCTTAAGTTTCTCAGTCCATAAATGCATTTAGTGGCTGAAATATGGCTCTATAGACACAAAAATCACATGAAAAATTACATTCACAAAGCAGACTCATGAATTCACCCTCCTACACCCATGCAATCATCCATCATAGGCATCATTACAAATCATCCATAGCATATAAATTAAATAAAAGGTCTATGAATCCTAAAACATGCATACATAAATATGCTTCATCTATGCACAAACATACATAATCCGTAGCCATGCACGATCATGCATAAACCAAGCTGATAGCCTCTCCAACATCTTCCAAAATTTACTAGTGTCTACTCAAAACTGACCAAAATCTTCTTAAGCTTACCAGAATCTCTTCAAAGCTAACCAACATCTTCTGAAGCTGACCAATAACTCCTTAAAGTTGACTAACATCTGTTGAATCTGACTAGTGCCTCTTCAAAGCTGACTGACATCTCCTAAAGCTAAACAATGCCTTCCTAAAGCTAACTGACATCTTCTAAAGCTAGTTAGTGCCCCCACAAAGCTGACCAAAATTCTCTGAGAGTTGACAAGTTCCTTCACAAAGCTAATCAACATTCTCCTAAAGCTAAATAATGCCTCCATGAAGCTGACTGACATCTTTTCAAAGCTTATTGATATCCCTTTATCCAAATCCATCAATTTCATCCATAAATGTTTAAAAATAGTCACCTAGATGTAACAACCCACACCTACCCTAGGAGTTTCATGACAATTTACTTGAATTTAGAACTATTAGGATTAAGTATGTGCTTTTATGAAAATTCATGTGTTATGTGATTGATGAGTATATGGCATGTTAGATTAGTTCTAATATGCATAATATGAATTATTATGATGGAATAAGTAATTTATATGAAGTGCATAAGCATGAAATGTTTATTACATACAAAGTGAATTTTCATGCACAAAGTGATTTTTAAGCATAAAATAATTTTTATGAGCATTTTTTAAATATTTTCAAATAAATATTTTAGGGAGAATTTTAATGAAAATAATAAGAAAAATATTTTATTTTTAATTACCTATAATCTGCCCATAAATTAAATAAAACGCCCAATTTCCCAAAATCCCACTACACCAAAATACTCTTAACCTAGCTTATTAATGACAAACTTGTAATTTTGACAAAACCTATATATATTAAGCTAAAATTTGGCCAAACCTAAGGAGACAGCCAACATTCTATTATTCTTCAGAATTTTTATGGAAAAACTCTCTCAAAAATATTCTCTTAACTAAAATTCACAATGTGCCTTCAAACCTTGCAATTTCCTATCTGTTTTCATAACTTTTTCTTTTCATTCAATATACTATTTGATTTTTATGAAATTAATCATGAGAAAACTATTTTGGTCTGTGTATTTACTATTTTAATTTGGTTAAATTCAGCCTAGGTGATTATTTTGAAGGAGAAATCAATTTTCGACTGAAAACACAACTCTTTCTTCGCGAATCCTCTAAAGGTGAACCCTAAAACTCAAAATTAAAATTTTCATGCAACTATTCAAGGGGGCTACTAATTTGTGCATGGATGTGTTCTAAACTAATTTTTTTTTTGTTTGGATGAAAAATAATGATTTAAATCATATTTCTGTATATTACTATAATGATCGGAAAGTATGGAAAATAAGAAAATTCATGGTTTTCATCCAAAAACACAAAAGTTATAATTTTCATGTATAAAAACTACAAGGAGGTGTCGATTCCCATGTTTATGCATTATAAAATGATTTTTTGCATATTTACATGAAAAATATTGGTTTAAATAATGTGTTTCCATATTACTCTAATGAACGGAAAATGCGAAAAGTGAGAAAGTTTATGTTTTTTGTAATTATATCGTGTTCAACCTACATTGGAATTTTAATCCTAGTATCTATAACTTTTATATGATATATTTAATGATTAATGACATGTTTCCATGAATGATAAATGATTTAATTGCATATTGGTTGAAGAAATAACTCTAGACAAAGCCTAGAGGCAATTCGGCCTACCTAGGGTTTAATAACCCTATTACTATGTTGTGATTAATATGTGTACATGATTAAGTAACATGTGAAATAGGTCTTATGATGTGTTAATAGTGAATTAATGATCTTAAATTGACTATAAGATGGATGGTATGATTTGTTGAAAAGAGATAAGCATGATTCTTCAAGGTTACTTGTTAAGTTGATATATATATACAGTGTTAAATGTGCTAAGTTCAATGTTAAATGGAATTGATATTAAGATCATAATATATTATGTATGACTTTAGAAAAATCATAGTATGAGTTATAATGTGATTTCATGTGAGCCTATAAAGGCAAAATATGCAAGATTTAAAAGTCAATATGTTATGTGCAAGTGATGAGTGCACATCTAAGTACAACTTCAAGTATATATGAATGTTATATATGCATGGGGTAGTTATATGATAAGATAGCATAATGTTAAGCAAACACTAAGTATTGAATTGTAATATATGTTAGAGCCTGAGGAGTAGTAAAAGTTCAAAGGGCTATAAATACTAGGAGCAAAGGAACTACAAGGTGAGTAAACATTATGTTCAAGTTACAAGTACAAGTTATGAAGTTATGTGAACCATTGAGATTCCTAAAACCCATGTTCCCTTCTATCCTAAATTATAAATTATATGAGTTCTTTGTTAAGTTTGAGTTGTCAAAGGACAATTGGTCTGAAACTATAAATGTTTATTCAATGATAAGAAAGAACCTTTATAATTGTTGTCTTACCTTACTTTATTTTTGGAATTACACTGTTATTTATCTTTTGTTCAATAAGCAAAACTACTATTGCTATTATGTTACATGTGAATGCATTCTTCAATGCTATTATTATAAGTAATTGCCATTAGCTCTAGCTATGGTATCTATGAACCCTTTATGCAAAAATCCTCATGCCAATGAGGATAATCATCGGTACCTGTGCACATGGTCTTAACTCGATGGATAGGGGTAGTGTATCCACCTTAGTTAGAAGGGGTAGTTCTAGCCATGAAGCCTTATCAGTTTCATGACTCTTTACAAGTTATTAGTTGGGAGTTGGAATTTGGTATAATGCCACCTCTCCCTTAAATGAATGAGCTAATAAGCCATCAACTCTATAAGTTATAAGTTTATAAGTTGATTTCTGCAAACCTTGCTAAATTGCAAACCAAGAATTTATGAATTATAAACCCTTAAAGGGATATGTGTTATTGTTCAAGTTGTATTGTTTACTCATTGAGATCATCTATCTCATCCCTTTTCCTTATATGGTTTCAGGTGAGCAATTTGAGGAGGCAAGGTGTTAGCTCAAGCAACCTACTCCCCTTGGGAAATCTACTTGTCCGAGTCTTTTATTATACTATGATATGGAGAGTCTCTTAGTTGCTCAAGGAGTCTTATTTTGGAACATTATGTTTGATGATTTATTTTGGAGCCTTTAAAATGTTCTTTTATTTTGGATTGTGTTTAAAGTATATTTTAACTATTCTTTTGCAACTTAATGTTTTTCTTATAAATGGTTTTATTAAGTTAATGCATGAGGTTTGGTATGATCCTAAGCAATATTTGCATATGCACGAGTGGGTTTTACAGGCGTGGGTGACCTTATGTCTCCCTATGTTCTAGGACCATCATATCTCTAAAATTAGGATGTGACAAAGTTGGTATCAAAGCTGTAGTTTTAAGTCTAGTTTAGACTTGTCTATTTATTGGGTTGATTAAGTATAATCCTAGAGCATAGAAATTTTCCTATCATGTCACTTGCAGTCTATCGCTATTATAGTTCTGTGAAGTCCTAATAAGCTACAGTACACCTTGTTATTGTTATATGTCTTATGATTCTTTTACTAGATGACCAAGAAGAATACCCCTACTAGAGGATCGAGACTTATAGCACCGCGTGTGGGATGCAAGAGGACATGGCAAGTGATGTTCGAGAAAGTCACCGTAAGGAAGAGAAGATGTCGAAAAAAAAGATCCTGAGGAGTATTTACACTATGACTGGGTTTATGGTAAGATTCAGAAACTCAAGAGTGACTGCTTAGATTTGAGGAAAGAAAATCGATGTCTTAGGCTCTTAGTTCATGCTTTGAGGGAGGATGTGGAGTAGCTTAAGACCAGAGATGTTGAGTAAATGGACGACCACGCACCTAGAGATATTTGTCACTCACCATCTAGGACTTTATCCTCAAGGGTTGCATGCCGGATAAAGATTTATTTTGATATAAATGTCATGGTTTTGGTCACATTTCTGTTAATTGCCCTCTTATCGATTATACACCTGAGTGACCCTAGAAGCTACCTGACATTCATCCTGATGAGGGGCATAGTTAAGGTTTACGCTAGTAGAGGATAACTATTGGCCTAGTGGTATAGGATTTATACAATACGAATAATGCTACTTGATTGCTTAACAACTTAGTATGGAATGATTTCTTTTATTGCCTATGACATGATTGACTTATATATGATAAGAAAATTCATGATGCTATAAGTTATATGTTTATGATACATGATACATGCCATGATATGTGATTTGAGATGTGATATGATATGATGTGTACTCATGTACAATGCATGGTAAGTATGATATGATAATAGGGTTAGATGGGTTAGAAGGGAATTAGTAGTAAATTCCCTTATCATTATAGCAGAATGCCTTTTAAGAAGAAAGTCCGCATAGCTGTCCAACCTGTTAGGGCTAGTGAGGATGCGATATCGAACACTACTTCAAATGTGCCTCTAAACCTGTAAGGTCAAGAGAGAGATCTAACTCGAGGGCACTAACCATGGGCTCTAGTGAGCAAGCCTCTTTGTAAGAGGTTCACACTATGCACAAGGAAATGATAGACTTATGTAAGGAATTAGATGAGTTGCAAGCTCAAAGGCGAAAAGTGCTACCAACATATAACAACCCACATCTACCCTAGGAGTTTTCGTGACAAATTGCTTGATTTAGAACTAATAAGGTTAAGTGTGTGCTTGTGTGAAAATTTGTGATCTAAGTGATTGATGAGTATGTGACATATTAAATTAATTTTAATATGCATAATATGTGTTACTATTGTGAAATAAATGATTTGCATGAAGTGCATTTGCATAAAAGAATTTATTTAAAATAAAATGAATTTTCCATGCATAAGACAATTTTTAAGCATAAAATAATTTTATGGGTATTTTTAAAATATTTTTAAATAAAAATTTTTGAGAAGAATGTTCCAGAATTAATAAGAAAAATATTCTTTTTATTTTAATTCTATTTAGCCAAAAATTTTAAAGGGAAAGCCCAAATACCCAAAAGCCCACTACACAAAAATCCTCCTAACCTATTTCATTAAGGGTATTAGTGGAAATTCCACTCCAACCCTAGTATTTATTCTAAATTTCAGCCAAACAAGGTTTCTGGCAGCCATTCTCTTATTCTTTTGGTATCTTGGCAGAAAATTCTCTCAAAATATTTCTCTCTACCGAAATATTGAAAACACCTTACCATTTCGCAATTTCGTGACCATAATCGTAAGTTTTTATTCTCTTTCGATTTCTAAATTGATTTCTATGAAATAAATTATGGAAAAATTATTTTGAATTTTTTGATTATTGATTTCTATAGATTCAATTCTGTTTGAGTGAATTTTTGAGAGAGAAAATTTATTTTCTATCGAAAACACGATTCTTTCCGTAAGATTTCTCCAAAGGTGAATTCTATAACTTAAAATCACAATTTTATTGCATAAACATCATAAGGGGGGACAATTTGTGCATGATTTTTTTTTAAACTGATTTTTGATTTGTTTTGATGAAAAATATTGGATTAAATAATATTTCTACAATGACCAAAAAGTTTCGAAAAACAAAGGAATTCAAGGTTTTCGTATTAGAACTTGGAAGTTAGAAAATTTTATTCTTTCATGGTCATATGGCTGCCAATTTGTATGAATGAGTATCCTAATATGATATTGTTTTGTTTAGATTAAAAATAATGATTTGAATCATGTGTCTATTTATCGCTGAAATGAACGAAATGCGCGAAAAGCGCAAAACCTCATGATTTTTCACCTAAGCCTCTGAACTTAGAATTTTTTTGTATAAACCCTACCTATGGCTACCAATTCATGAAGGGATGTGTTATAAACTGATATTTTCAATGATTAAATGAAAAATAATGGTTTAAACAATCTATTTGCATATTTTTAAAATGACCAGAAAATACCGAAAACAAGAAAACTTAAGGTTTTGTGCACTATAATGCAAAAGATTGAATTTTTATATATTAATAACACCAATAGTGGCCAATTCCTATGAATTTATATTCTAAAATGATTTTTATTATGATTACATAAAAAATCTTAGTTCAAACCATGTTTTTATTTATTTCTGAAATAGACGGAAAGTACGAAAAGAAGAAGAATTTGGTTTTTACCTTAATGATGCATTCGGCCTACATGGACAATTTTGCCCAAATGTTTATAAATTTTATGTGATGTGTTTTGATGATTTTTGACATGTATTTATATATAATAAATAATAAAATTGCATGTTAATTGAAGGTATGGTCCTAGATGAGCTTAAATGCATTATGGTATACTTAAGGTATACTTAAGTTATCTTAACCTTGTATTATGATTAGAATGCAAATGTGATTGAGGAATTTGGAACAAAATGTCATAATGACTTGATGATGAATATATGGTTATGAGTTAATGAAGTGAAAGGGATCATAAGAGTTAAGCATGATGTTTGAAAGATTAATTGTTAAGTTGACATGTATGAAAGTGTAAAGTGAACTAAGATAATTGATAAATGAATTGATATTGAGGTAATGATATTGTGAGGACCTTAAAAAGCTATTGATATGATTGCAATGTGTTTTTATGTGAGCCTATAAGGCCTAAGTATGCAAGACCATTAGGTCAACGAGCTATGTGCAAGTGATGAGTACACCTATGTGTGGACTCTAAGTATATGTGTATGCTATATGTACATGGGTAGTTATGGGATAAGAGCATTATGAGTAAATAAATACTAAGTATTAAATCAAATATTATGTTAGATTTTGAGGAGCTTTAGAAGTGCAAAAGGGACTACGTGTACTAGGGGCAAAGGAACCCCAAGGTGAGTAAACATCATATTCATTCTTCAAGTGTGAGTAAACACCATATTCATGTTATAAGTGTGAAAAACATCATGTTGTGTTACAAGAATGTGATATATTGTTATGTGAGCCTTTGTGATCTTTGAAACCCAAGTTCTTTGTATTCTAAATATTATTATATGAATTCTTTAACAAGCTTGGATTGCCAAGGGACATTTGGTCCAAAACTATTTTGTTATCCAATGAAAAATTCTTGTGATTAACACCCTAACTTATATTCTTTCTTGAACTACACTATCATTGTATCTTTTGTTTAAAAGTTAAACTACTATTGTTATTAAGATACATGTTATTGTTGCCTTATGTGATATTGTTAATTGTGATTACCATTAGCTCTAGCTATGGTACCTTTTACCCTTTATGCAAAAATCCTTGTACCGATGCGAGTAATCATCAGCTATGTGCTTCTCATACCGATGTGAGTAATCATCGGCTATGTGCTACTCATACCGATGCGAGTATTCATCGGCTATGTGCTACTCATACCGATGTGAGTAATCATCATCTATGTGATCCTCGTACCGATGCAAGTAAGTATCGGTTATGTGTTCAAGCGATTATGGCAATAGCCTTCACTCTATGTGTTATGGCAATAGCCTTCACTCTATGTGTTCCAGTGATTATGGCAATAGCCTTCACTCTATGTGTTCCAGTGATTATGGTAGTAGCCTTCACTCTATCTGTTATAAGTATGATTTTTGCAAACCTTTCTAAACTGCAAACTATGAATCATGAACTATAAGTTATGAGCTATGAGCCCTTTCTAAGTGATATATGTTATTGTACAATCCTTATTGTTTACTCATTGAGATCATCTATCTCACCTCTTTTTCCTTGTGTGGTTCCAGGTGAGCAAATGTGAGGAGGCATGGTGATGGCTCAAGCATTCTACTTCGCTTAGGGAATTCCTTGTCCAAGTTATCAATAATACTATTTTATGAAGTCTTGTCATTAGATGCTCCGGGAATGTTGATTGATACTTATTGATATATATTATTTTCCTTATGGATTTTATATGAAATGATTTATTTTAGACTTCCGCAATTTAAGGTATTCATCTAAATGTTTTGAATGAGTTATTGTAAGAGGTTTGGTAAGATCCTAAGAATGATTTGTTTATATGTAAGTGGGTTTTACAGGCGTGCGTGACCTTATGTCTCCCCACGTTCTAGGACCGTCATATCTCTAAGGTTGGGATGTGACACAACACAAGAAGGAAATAAAGTTCCACCTCCTATGGTAGTGGCACCTGCACGGAGGGAAAGGAAGTAGCTACTTGATGAAGCGATGACCATCTCAGAGTTCAAGAAGTTATAGCCACCTATCTTTTGTGGTGAGGAAGGTGATGACCCTCATGCATTCTTAGATGAGAAGGACAAGCTAGTCGGTCGATTGTCATGCTCGGACGCTAGGGTGATTAAGTTAGTAGGACTCTAACTCAAAAAGGAGGAATGGTATTGGCACGAACGAAATATTAAGGAGCAACTATATGGAGCTGACCTACTTATGTGGGCAAAATTTAAGCAAGAGGTGATGGATAAACACTCTCACTTATACGCCATCACTTACCCAATAACCCTTAGATCATCATGCTAAACCTTTGACCTAAACACTATTATCCCCTTACTCTAGCCCTGACCTAAAACCCTAGACACTCTAACCTCCATCCAAACACCTTTGCCCCTATAAACTTAAAACCATTACCCTGACCTTTAACCTTAAACACTTCACTCTAACCTCCATCCAAACACCTTCGCCTCCATAAACCTAAAACCATCACCCTGACCTTTGACCTTAAACACCTCACCCTAACCTCCATCCAAACACCTTCGCCCCCATAAACCTAAAACCATCACCCTAAACTTTAACCTTAAAAAAAAAAAAAAAAAAAAAAAGGTTGGCCCATGACACAATAGGTAGCCTTTTCTCTTAGGATCTGCATGCCTATAACTTTTTTGTTTCATACCCGTCATTTACCTTATTGCTTTGATTTAAAGGTACCAATGGCCCACCTGCTTGATATGGCTTCCTTAACCACACTGTTAAAGGGTATGCCCTAGAGCAATGTATAAGTTATGTAAATGTAAAATATTATCCCTAAATGGAAATAAAATATATGTTTATAAATGAAATTGTTCCATTGTATTAAATATATATTTAAAGTCTATAAATATTTTTCAAAAGAGGATCTATTCTCAAGTGTTAAGAATATGGATGATAGATTGCTCTTAAATAAATACTTTAAAATGTTCATGGTCATAGGATTAATGACTGAGCATTATTAATTCCGGAAGTCCATCGCCTCTGTTTATAATCTATAATAAGTATGTCATACTTATGATTATAAAGACAGTGAGCATCATACTATTTGACAAATGTTGTCGATATAAACATATGGATATTCATATGATGAATGATCGAACTATGACATTAGATGATGATGACATGGAGTTTTATTGCTAGTCAATAAATCACCATCTAGGTCGTAATTGTACATATAGTCCTTTGACTTAAGGGACACTGCATCTCATTCATCGATAGTTGGAATTTATTACTACTTACATACTAATGCTATTCAAGTATTGGTATATGGTATGTGATAGTTTTAACTAGTTGTGAATGGAGGTAAGTGATAGCCAAGAGAGAATTCATTAATTTGAATAAACAAGGAAGAAATCCTATGCGATCTAATTATTCTTGATAATCAAATCCTTGGCTAAGGTAGTAAAGATTCACTAGAAAGGGTTTCTAGTAGGAATTTATTTTATCTAGAATTAGAATTGAGAAATAGACATATGATCAAAGCATATTAGGTTTGACAAATCCATGACCCTAACTAAGATTGGGATTTCATAATGAAGGGATTTTAGTGTATTTTAATTATGATAAATGGTCCATGAAATGAATAAGTGATTAAACACTCGTATTCATTCTAATTAGGAAGTCATGATATGCTATGCTAGGCATCACTCATGACTAATAGGACTAAGGGTGATATAGGGATTTCACATTAGTAGAGAAAATTATTTTCTCAATCCCATTGCTAATTAGACATGAACCTAAAAAGTCACACACCCAAAAGTGTTCACCTTCCAAGGATAAAAGGTTTACCATAATAATTAATTAAAGTGTTTAATTAATTAATTAATGGTAAAAGGATTGAACTTGTAATTAAATTTATAAAGACCTAGCATGTCTTGAAGTTTAAATCTAAAATGATTTCTTATTAATTAAATCCTAATTTATATATGATATAAATAAGAAAGATTTAATTAATTAAAATTATGGATGAGTTAAAAGAATTAATTTAAACTTTGGACTAAATCCTGAATGGCCTAAGCCCACTTGTGAAACGGAGAGAGCTAATTTAAGGGTTAGAGATTTTCTCCAACCCTAAAGCCCATATGATGGATTTAAGGGTTAAAGAAAGGTAATCAAGGTCAAAATAGTCTTTTAACTACATAAGGCTTAATGGAAGTTATCATAAACCATAAAAGGTAAATTGGTCTTTTCCATTTAAGCTTAAAGTAAAAAGCAAAATAAATATCTTATTTGTTCCCTAATTAACAACATAGTGGTTGGCTATTTAAATGCAAATGTTATTGTTAATTTATGAATGCTTTTGCACATCTTTTCTAAGAGAAATCTTATAGAGTAAGTCTTGAGAGAGAAGAGAAGAGAAGAAGAGTTCTTCAATTTTTTGGCTCTTCAGTTCTTGTTCTTTGTTCTTTCAGCTTCTTTTGTTGAAAAGATACATCCATAGTAATTAGAAGAAATCAAATCACCAAGGATTTGTCTTAGAAGATCTTGTATTGAAATTGGGCTACAAAGAGAGAGAATCAAAAACATCTAAACAAATCAAAGTGAGCCTTAGAGGTGAAGCTTGGTGTGGACAATGTAGAGGCTCAACATTTGGGGAGCTTTTGGAAAGGAAAGAAGAATTGGAGTTCATATGCTTCAAGAGCTAATATGATTACCACTTGAATTTCTTTCTTTCTTATGTGTTTTGCATATTAATTAGATGATTGGATGAATGTTTATTGGACCCATTTGGGTGTAAGTGAAATTTTAAATTGTTTGAATTTCACCCACCTTATTGCTTCTGCTTAATTTGCACCCAATATTCCTTCACACACTTATGACCAGAGTCCTTAAGAAGCAAGAAGAGTATTTCCAAGCCAATCTAGCTGCTCAACAAGCCCAATTCGAGCAATAAAGGCAATTCATCATTGAGGAAGTTTAGGTTATAATTAACTAGGCTAGCTTTAACCATCCTAACCCAAACCTTATCTTAAACCAAACCAATCCTAGCTAAATAAACTCATATCTTGACCAAGGTGGGGAAGTTTTCTCTTATCCAAATGCTAGATTACTCATGGAGAAACTTGAAGCCATGGAAAGAACCATCAAATCCCTAAAGCACCATGATGATCTAATTGCTGTGGACAGTTTAACCTTATTCCCTAATGCCAAGCTTCATCCTAAATTCAAAATGCCTGAATTGGAAATATTTGATGAAACCACTTGCCCCAAGACTCATCTGAAGATATATGTGGGGGTAATGAAACCTTTAGGAGTTAGTGATGAGCTCCTTGCTCAACTATTCCAACAATCACTAACTGGTGTTACCATGAAATGGTTCCTTTCACTAGACAAGAGAAAGAAAAGGACATGGGATAATATCTGCTGTTCCTTTATCAAACAATATCATTATAATAGTGAAGTGGATGTTACTAGGCATGACTTGAAAACTACCAAGCAGCTTCCAGAGGAGTCCTTCTCCATGTTCCTTATAAGGTGGAGGGCTAAAGCTGCTCAAATGATAACCAAACCAACAGAGCAAGAACAAGTAGACATCCTTGTTAAGAATCTACTTCCAACCTACTAAGCCCACTTATTAACCCAATACCTATCCACTTTCAAAGTCTTGGTTGCAACTACATCAAATGTTGAAGATTGCATCCAAAGTGCACCATTTCAGCCTGAATTCCTCACCCTCAACTTGAACAGTGATGAAAAATTTGAACCAAATTTGACCCTACCTTACCTTAACCCCAAGTGGCATGATATGGAAGAGTTCAAGTTTAGCTAATCTAACCTATCTAAGATTGAAATCAAAGTCTAAGTTTGAGTCTGAGTCTAAATCTCAAAGTTTGAGTCTAAATTCAAATCTGTGTCTGTCATTTTATTTTCCTTTTTCCTTTTTATGTATTTTTCATCAATCATATCATTTCCTTTTTTGTTATCTTGTAAAAAAATTTTCCATTGCAATAAAACATCCACATTTATTTGTGCACTTGTCTTTCTTGTTTTAATCATGGATGAGCCTTTAAAAAAAGAGAGGAGAGAGGGAGAAAAACAAAAAAAAAAAAAGAAAAAAAAAAGAGAAAAATAGAAATCCACCATAGCTAGCACATGTTGGAATTGAGGTGTCATCAATAATTACTTTGCTAGCTCCTAACCAAATAAGGTCAGAAAGTAGACCTCTCATCAAATAGTTAAAGCACAAAATCAAACGACACACCTCAACAAGGGGTAACAAGTCCACTAAATCCAAAATTCAAAAGTTAGAGCCCCTCAAAGTGAAGAAAAGCAACAAATCATAGTGGAATGTTTTCTCCTAAATTTCATTAATCCAAGCTCGCTAAGTTGAAAAGCCAAAAGGGCGGCTTAGGCAAAAGTTATATGTAAAAGAGAGAGAGAGAGAGAGAGAGAGAGAGAGAAAGCTCATCCTAGTCATCTTCCTTTGTATCATTCAAAGTTTATCAAATCATCTTCGATCAGTCCATCTCGTCTCATATCTTCAAAGTCATCCTTCCTCACTAGCTTGCTCATTCTCTAAAGTGATATTGTCTTCTACACCCTTATCTCATAGTAGGGGAATATCCTTCTAGGTCATCATCATCTTTTATTAATCCATCTTGTCACTCATCTCAATGAGCTTACGAACAATCTCTCACATTGCTAGTCTGTCATGTTTCTATCTCTCATTGGGAGCATGATCCTTAAGTTATCTCTTTCATCAGTCCTTCAACTGCTTTTTAGGGCACTTCCTTTTAGCCAGTATGTCATGTACATTCAAGCCAATAGAGTGTCACCCTAAATATCTCTTCAGTCTCAAAATGACAAGATTAGCTTGGCTTGTTCTTTTTTATAAATCATGCTACAAATAGCAAAATCATACAATCTCTCTTACCCTTTTTAGAATTTCTGACCCACCTTTGAACTATTCCTAAACGTCAAAATGTACCATCCTATCATTTCAAGGTCAAGTCTAGTACCATCTTTTCCTTAGTAAAGTCTCATCATCTTCTAAGGGCCAAGCCCATGGGCAAAACCAATGATCCTAAGTCTTTCAAGACTCATCATCCTTAAAGCTAGCCTTCTCTAGCATAACCAAAATCAAGTCATGTCTTGCAAAGTTTAAAAAAAGGCTCGAACCACTCAAAGCCTAATCATTCCATGTCTCATTGGCAAAATCTCATCATCCTTGAAAAAACCAAGCCTTCTTGGCAAATTACATCACCCATAAAGTCCAATTGAGTCAAGGCCTACCAATAGTATGATGGGCAAGAAAATCAGATGCAACTATGACAAAGGGCAAATCCTTATCCATGAGCCTGTGGTATCCTTATGACCAAAGCCTAGAACACCATACCTGAGATAAAAGCAACCATCCTCCAAAGAGGTCCAAAGCACCCTTGTAAAAGAGTCCAAGCCCAAGAAGCATTCACCATGAAGCCCCAAAATAAATAAATAAAAAAAAAAACTTCACCCTAAAGTCCAAGCCCAAAAGCCTTCGCCATAAAGCCCAAATTGAAAAGCCTTCGCCATAAAGCCCAAATCCAAAAGCCTTTACCATGAAGTCCACTCCCCAAGAATCTTCACCATGAAGCCCAAATCCAAAAGCCTTCACCATGAAGCCAAAATCTAAAAGCCTTTACCATAAAGCCCATTCCTAAAAGCCTTCACCATAAAGCCCAAACCCAAAAGCCTATACCATAAAGCCTTCACCATGAAGCCTAAGCCTAAAAGCTTTCACCTAAAGCCCATTCATAAAAAGCCTTCATTTATTAAGACCATAGTCTCCTCTAAGGCCAAATATGACCAAGCCTTCCCCAACTAATTTCCTAGCCTGACCTGTCCTCTGAGCCAAACCTAACTGAGCCAAAGGCAGAACTTCGCCGAGTCTTCCAAATAAACTCCCCAAAGGTTGTAACCTAACCAAGCCAAAGTCCCATCCTAACTAAGCCTTCCATATGAACTTCTCCGAGGATAAGCCCCACTAGCTGACCTTCCTCAAACTTTTAAATCTAATCATCTTTATATACCTGACCCTCTATATCAAGCTCTCCAATTCAGTCTCAAACCAAAGTCAGACCTATCTAAGATGAATATCCCGATCTTTTCCGAGATCCCACCTTACTTGACTTTCCTGATTGACTTCTTCCTAAGCCAAGTTGATAGCCATTGACCAACTAGCCTCGTACCTGACATGACTACTTCACCTCTGGGCTAACCAATTAACCAAAAACCAAATGACCAAATCACTTTCCTCCATCATTCTAAAGTGGGGGCACCTCTCTTTCAAATGTTCACCTTTCTAAAATAGGGGCATCTTTCTCCCAAAGATCAACACTTTTATATTAGGACTGACCCTTCACAAGTTCAAGGTATCAGATCATTGCATAATTATCTAGCATTTTTACATTAAACAAGATCATGGATCAAGGCAAATTGTCAAAACTCTACCAGATAGGGTCGCCTTCAAGCCTACTAGATAGGATCACCACTTTGTCGATTCCTACCAAACAGGGTCACCTTTAAGCCTACCAGATAGGATCTTTATCATCATTCTTACTAGACAGGATCACTACTTTATCGACTCCTACCAGACAGGGTCATCTTCTTTCCTACCAAATAGGATCATCATCATCATTCCTACTAGACAGGATCACTACTTCATCGATTCCTACTTGACAAGGTCATCTTCTTTCTTACTAGAAAGAATCATCATCATCATTCCTAATAAATAAGATCACCACTTTGTCGATTCCTACTATATAGGATCGTCTTCTTTCCTACCAGACATGATCATCATCATCATCATTCCTACTAGATAGGATCACCACTTTATCGATTCCTACCAAATAGGGTTGCCTTTATTCCTACCAGACAGGATCACCACTTTGTCAATTCTTACTAGACAGGGTCGTCTTCATTCCTACCAGATAATATCATCATCATCATTCCTATAAGACAGGATCACCACTTCATTGATTTCTACCAGACAGGGTCATCTTCATTCCTACTAGACAAGATCACCACTTCATCGATTCCTACCAGATAGGGTCGTCTTCATTCTTACTGGATAGGATCACCACTTCATTGATTCCTACCAGACTAGGTCATCTTCATTTCTACCAGATAGGATCACCACTTTGTCGATTCCTACCAGACAAAGTCGCCTTTAAGCCTACTAGACAGTATCACTACTTCATCGATTCCTACCAAATAGGGTCGCCTTCTTTCCTAGATTGTCATTCCTACTAGATAGGAACACCACTTTTAGCTCCAGGTAGAAGGGACAATAACCCAATATTACTAGCCGATAGATCTCTCAAATATACTGAGGACATCTTCCCTAAAATTTAACCACACCTCTCACCCAAATGTCTAAACTTTGACCTAGACAATAATTTGGTTCCTTTTCACCATCTCCCATCCTTAGGTTCATTATCATCAAAATTACCTTTCAGGCAAAGACAATTCTGATT
Organism: Reutealis trisperma; assembly: GCA_947687605.1. Classification (NCBI taxonomy): domain Eukaryota; kingdom Viridiplantae; phylum Streptophyta; class Magnoliopsida; order Malpighiales; family Euphorbiaceae; genus Reutealis; species Reutealis trisperma. The sequence goes on from CANTUT010001005.1 coordinate 328,588, forward strand.
AGGGGGCAGCTGTGAACTCTTAATTTTGCAATTTTTAGTATGTGTTTGAACCTTAGAAGCACTTAAACTCAATGAACAAACCTCCAGAAGCCAAAAACTCTTAAAATGGGAAAATCAAAATATTTCTTTTTAACATTTGAACCTTTCAAATCATCTGGGACTGAGTAATGAATACAACGCAACTAAAATCATGTAAAATAGATGAGAAACGAGCAAGAACAGGCAAAAAGGAGCAAAATGGATGGAAGAAAGGCTGGCTACCGCATAGCTTTATGTGGTTGGCACACAGACCTGTGCAGTACTGCACAACCCATGGGGTTGCCATACAGCCTTGTGTAGTAGATTAAACTCCTCTATGACACCTCGAGCATGTTTTTACTTCCCATATTGGAAATTAGTGTTTTCTATGCTTCAAACCTCCTCCTATATATAGAGGACCTCTCTGCACTTCAACACACGAACTTCTAAAGCTTGAAAAGCAATTACTTCAAGTAAACTGCTTTGCATTTGCTCCTTGATTCTCAAAGTGAGTTGGGGGGTTTTTCCTTGATTCCTACCCGATTAGTTTAAGGCTTTTCACCCGCCTGTTTGAGGCAAGTCTCTTGCTTAAGGCTTGTGTCCGCCGACCAAGGCTATCCACCACTCACTATCTAAAGCTAGCCGCCACCCACCATCCAAAGCTAACAGCTGCCTACTGTTCGAGGCCAGCTACCGCCTGCCATCCAATGCCAGCCACCACCCTCCGTTTGAGGTAAGCTTCTTTTTCTTTAATTTTCTATTGTCTAGATTTCCTTGCCTCTTTTAGTTAGTTAATCAAATTGATTCATCTAGGTTGCTAGCTAATCAACTCAGTAATTAATTAAATTAATTAATTAATTCAACCCTCTTTTAATCAATCAATTAAAATATGATAAGGTGGCTAGGCTAAACTAACCCTTTCGCAAGAAGGGAGAATTATGTGAGTTCAAAGGGATACATAGGCATGCTTGGTTCAAGCATCGAATCCAATTAAAACTAACCAACTTTTCCCCCCTATCACCTTCTTCACTTACTATGATTTTGTTTTCTTTTACTTTGTTATTAGGCTTAGTTTGGGAAATGTGTGACTTCCCTAAAACTCATAAGAGCTAGAGGAGATATCTCTTAAGTTTGGATTTCATTGTAATATTAACTCTCTTTTATTTTGAATTCTAATTATGTATAAACTTTGTGGATTGAATGATCATGTATACTATAAATTGTTCATGCATTTTAATTTATTCATGAAATATATTTTAAGTCACTTATATATTATTTGGCCAAACTTATTTTGTTAAATTAAATTGAAAACCTAGTCTCTGAATCTTCTTCGATTTTGAGGCTAGTGATCCTTTTTTCCTTTTGAGTAATAATTGGAGTTAAATGGGTTTTTTCCTTATATTTTTTCAAATAAAAATAAATTAAGGTGGCGACTCTAAGAAATAATTTTCAAACCTATCAAAGATAAGCTCGAGGGCTTCCTCGTGTGTTCTTTCCTAAATGAGCATTTTGATTCCCTTTAGCGAATCGGATTATTGCTCGAGTGAGGCCTCACAACTAGCGACTCTACTCGGGACTAACTTTCTTTTAATAAAAGGAAAAATAAATGGACTACTAATTGGTTTAAAAAGAGTTTGGCCTTTTGATATAATTGTGACTTTGCATGCATCACTTGCATAGGCTCTTTGCCATTCAACCTAGTTTTAGGAAAATAATGGATAGTGAGTAACATCGAGTAGGTAACCGTCCTTGGGTCTATTCGTCAATAGTGAAATCATCTACCCTATGACAAATCCTTTGATCCTTTCAAAGGTGTAATGAGCATACACATACTGCTGGACCCATGTGAGGCTCCTTGACTCACATGTGGTTAGGTATATTGCTACTCTAGTGTGACGGGTACCCAAATCAAACCGCTTTTACCATTTCATGTAATGAACTTAGATCCTAGCCTTAAGTTGTATGTACCATATAAACCTTGCATCTTTGCATTATCATGAAATGTTTTCCTCATGCATCCATATTGTATAACAAAACATGCATTCATCTGAAATCTAGGTCGAACCTTAAACAAAAGAAGGGTCAAACATTCTTATCTCCATTGAAACATCTCCCTCATAGACACTCTCACCTATACCCTATTACCTACCCAATAACCCTTAGACCATCACCCTAAACCTTTGACCTAAACACCATTATCTCCTTACTCTAGCCTTTGACCCAAAACCCTAGACACTCTAACCTCCATCCAAAAACTTTTGTCCCCACAAACCTAAAACCATCACCCTAACCTTTAACCTTACATTTCACTCTAACCTCCATGCAAACACCTTCGCCCTTACAAACCTAAAACCATCACCATGACCTTTAACCTTAAACACCTCACCCTAACCTCCATCCAAACACCTTCGCCCCCCACAAACGTAAAACCATCACCTTGACCTTTAACCTTAAACATCTCACCCTAGTCTTACCCTAAACACCTTACCCTAGCCTTATCCTAAACATTAAACACCCAAACCTCACATCTCAAATTTAAACCTAAACCACCTCTAACCTTTGGATCTTAAGCCATAAACCCACATCCAACCCTAAAAACCTAGCTACCTAACCTTAAGCCATAAACCCATAACCCTAAGACCCATGTCCAACCCTAAAAATAAATTTGTGGATGATTTACTTAAATGTTTTTTTAAACTTAAGAGCCAAATTTAGATTATTTAACTAAAAACTAGTCCCTGAGCTCAACTTAGTTCTAATACTAGCGATTTTATCCTTAGGTAAATTAATTAACTAAAATTAATGAATAGGAATCACAAATGGGTTTTTCCTTAATTTTCCCATTTTAAAAATAAATTAAGGTGGTGACTCCTGAAATCACTTTCAAAAATCAAAAATCAAGTTTCCAAATGATGTCCATTCTAATCATGAGCAGAGAAATTTATTCCATAACCTTCTTAAAAATCGCTTGCCTTTCTTTAAGGCATTTCTTAGTGAGGGAGGGGCATTTGGGCGAGATCTCACACCATGAAGCAACCAAAGATCATTTAATTACTTAGAAATGCAAAACAACATTTATAATAACTTATAATATTTATAAGCAAAATATTTTCTTCATTCTTGCAAGCTCCTAAAGAGAATGAAATCTTGAGTTTTCTAAGTAATTGCTAGACTTTTGTAAAAAAAAAAAAAGAAAAATTAGGAATAAGGGTGAATAAACTCAGTGAGAAATTAATATATTATCATACATTGCTATGCTAGGTGATCAATGATACTTTATAAGGATGATAGTAGTTGTACTTTTTATAAGATATTATAGATATTGATTTCATGATCAAACAAAACTTAAAAATGAAAATCAAGTTTTCTAAACTTATTTTGGTTGTTAAAATTCAAGAAATAATTTATAAAACTCTATACATATTCATGATAAATCAACTCATTATCTAGTAATGCATAACTTATTCCTTTTAAACGAAAACTTACTCAAAATTTTGAAAATTTATGACTCATACTTTAAGATATACTTTTGCTCATAATCAAAGAATACAAATAGATAACTCATAATATATCATACAAAACTATTTAATTTTACTCATATTAAAACATGAAAACTATATGATTTACAGGAGATAAAATATGTATATTTTTGCTCGTGATAGAAGTATAAAAACTATAAACAAATATTGGCTTGTAATATTGCAATAGGCTTGTGATGGTTCTCATGATAGCTCGTGATAAACATGAGATTGATTAGGTTCCATGGCTAAGCATTTATACTTCTATCAAGAGGTAAAATGGTATGCCCCATCCATGGGTACAATGTGCATAATTTCTAATGACTTACCCTTCATTGGTCAGGGGATTTTTGCTTACTCAAAACTGGTAATAATTGCATAATAAAATCAAGATAATCACATAATAAATACAATAAACATCAAATATAGTTGTAATCAAATTTCAATATGCATAATAATCTTGTATTACACTAATTAATCTAGTAAAAAATTCTTCTAATAAATACATTTCAATACTCGTAATATGCAAAACACTTTAGTAAGTTTATAATCGCACAATGAAATATTTTAGTAAAATATCTAATTCTGATAAATGAATATCAAATGCATAAAATACCACATAGACACAATAAAGATAAAAATCTTGATAAAACTTCATGTTCATTATAGTCATATAAATCATTTATCAAATATTTGAAAGAACAATAATTATAAGAACTCAATAAAACTCATGATAAATATAAGTTCTATTCACAAGAAAATACATTCTTAGGATGGTCATTAAAGAACATATATAGGTTTATGATCCAAATAGCAATTAATAATAGCATATTAACTACTCACCTCTTATGCAACCTTCCTTTACACTTCTATCATTTGACATTTGAATCAAGGATGCCCTTCAACTCCCTGGTTCTCACCTCCTCAATGTCCTCTTTGTACCTCTACCTATAACCAATACACATATATAACTCATCAGTTATAAACAACATTAAATATCAAATTTCTAAATTCTACATATGAGACTTTTGCTAACCCATCAGTGTTATGCTTGCCATAATTTAAGTTACAAAACTCCCATTGTATTTGTTCTTAGGGAATTAGAAAGCTACATATAAGGGCACAACATATTAAAATTTTATCTCATTTTAACCTTTACAAGAAATTTGGTGCAATTTCTAATCTACCCTGCTGTAACAACCCACACCCACCCTAGGAGTTTCCATGACAATTACTTGAATTTAGAACTATTGTAGCTAAGTGAGTACTTTTGTGAAAATTCGTGTGTTACATGATTGATCAGTATGTGGCATATTAGATTAGTTCTAATATGCATAAAATAAATTATTAATATGAAATAATTGATTTATGTGAAGTGCATATGCATAAAATGATTTATTGCATATAAAGTGAATTTTCATGCACAAAACGATTTTTAAGTATAAAATAAATTTTTATGAGTATTTTTAAAATATTTTCAAATAAATATTTTGGGAAAAATTTTAATGAAAATAATAAGAAAAATATTTTATTCTTAGTCACCTATAATCAGCCCATAAATAAAATTAAAAGGCCCAACTTACCAAAGTCCAACACATCAAAACACTCCTAAGCTAGTTCATTAATGGCAAACTTGTAATTTTGCCAAAACCTAGATATATAAGTTAAAATTTGGCCAGCCCTTTTGTAACAGCTACCATTATGTTATTCTTTAGAATTTTATAGAAAAATTCTCTAAAAAATATTCTCTCAACCAAAATTCACAAGGTGCCTTCAAACCTTACGATTTCATGACCGTTTTCGTAAATTTTTCTCTTCTTTCAATCTACTATTTAATTTTTATGAAACTAATCATGAGAAAACTATTTTGGGCTATGTATTTACTATTTTGCTTTTTGGTTAAATTCAGTGTAGGTGATTATTTTGAATGAAAAATCGATTTTTGACCAAAAACATAACTCTTTCTTCGCACATCCACCAAAGGTGAACCCTAAAACTCAAAGTTGGAATTTTCATGCAATTATATAAGGGGGACTGCCAATTTGCATATTGAAGTGTTCTAAACTAATTTTTGTTGAGTTTAGATGAAAAATATTGATTTAAATCATATTTTTGCATATTACTTTAATGTTCAGAAAGTACGGAAAGCAAGAGAATTCATAGTTTTCACCCTAAAGCCTAAAGTTGAAAAATTTTCATGTATATAATATGAAAGGGTGCCAATTCCTATGTGTTAGTGTTCTAAAATGATTTTTGTCATGTTTACATGAAAAATATTGGTTTAAATCATGTGTATGCATATTACTGTAATGAACGAAAAGCACGAAAAGTAAGAAAAATCCATGTTTTGCCTTGACAGCATGTATTCAGCATACATAGGGATTTTAATCCCAATGTCTATAACTTTTATATGACATATTTTAATGATTTTTCACATGGATATATGAATAATAAATGATTTAATTGCATGTTGGTTGAAAGGATAACTCTAGACAAAGTCTAGAAAGGTTTAGCCTACCTCAGGTTTACTAACCCTATTACTATGTTATGATTAATATGTGTATACAATTAAGTGACAAGTGAAATAGGTCTTATGATGTGTTGATAGAGAATTAATAATCTTAAATTGACTATGAGATGGATGGTATGATTTGGTCAAAAGAGATAAGCATGGCTCTTTAAGTTTACTTGTTAAGTTGATATATATGGAAAGTATTAAGTGTAATAAGTCGAATGTTAAATTGAATTGATATTAAGATCATGATATATTGTGTTTGAATTTAGAAAATTCATAGTATGAGTTATAATGTGATTTCATGTGAGCTTATGAAGGCTAAGTGTGCAAGACTTTAAAAGTCAACATATTATGTGCAAGTGATAAGTGCACTTCTAAATACAACTTCAAGTATATGTGAATGATATATGTGCATGGGGTAGTTATGAGATAGGATAGCATGATGATTAAGCAAATGCTAAGCATTGAATTATAATGTTATGTTAGATCTAGAGGAGTATTAGAAGTTCAAAGGGATACAAGTACTAGAAGCAAAGAAACCACAAGGTAAGTAAACATTATGTTCAAACTATTGAGATTCTTGAAACCCAAGTTCCCTTCTATCCTAAATTATAAAGTATATGAATTCTTTGTTAAGCTTGGGTTACCAAAAGACAATTGGTCCAAAACTATAATAATTTATTCAATGGTAAGAAATAACCTTTGTAATTATTGTCTTACCTTACTTTCTTTCTGGAACTACACTATTATTTATCTTTTGTTCAATAAGATAAACTACTATTGCTATTATGTTACATGTGATTGCATTCTTCTATGCTATTATTATAAGTGATTGCCATTTACTCTAGCTATGGTATCTATAAACCCTTTATGTAGAAATCCTTATGCTAATACAAGTAATCATCGATACCTATGCACATGGTCTTAACCTGATGGATAGGGGTAGTGTACCCCCCCTCAGCTAGAAGGGGCGGTTCTAACCGTGGAGCTTGATTAGTCTTACGACTCTTTACAAGTTATAAGTTGGGAGTTCGAATTTAGTATGATGCCACCTCTCCCTTAAGTGAATGAGCTAATAAGCGATCAACTCTATAAGTTATAAGTTTATAAGTTAATTTTTGTGAACCTCGCTAAATTGAAAACCATGAATTTATGAATTATAAACCCTTAAAGGGATCTGTGTTATTGTCCAAGTTATATTGTTTACTCATTGAGATCATCTATCTCACTCATTTTCCTTGTGTGATTCCAAGTGAGTTATTTGAGGAGGCAAGATGTTAGCTCAAGCAACCTACTTCGCTTGGGAGATTTCCTTGTTCAAGTCTTTTATTATACTATGATATGGAGAGTCTCTTAGTTGCTCCAGGAGTCTTATTTTGAAACATTATGTTTAATGATTTATTTTGGAGCCTTTAAAATGTTCTTTTTATTTTGGATTGTGTTTAAAGTATATTTTAACTATTCTTCCTCAACTTAAGATTTTTCTTATAAATGGTTCAGTTAAGTTAATGCATGAGGTTTGGTATAATCCTAGGCAATGTTATTATATGCATGAGTGGGTTATATGGGTGTGGGTGACCTTATGTCTCCCCATATTCTAGGACCATCATATCTCTAAAATTGGGATGTGACACCATCATCATTATCCTAGAAATACTAAGCTATTCTTAATTTTTTTATTATAACTTACTATTTTCTTTGCCAAATGCTACAATTATTTAACTTAATTAAAATAGATATCCTAGATATCATTTCATCTATTTTGGACTTGACCCAATTCTATCTATAAGTTCCTTAAAATTGTGTTTAAATTTTCGTATTCCAATCAACCCCGAATACAAAGGCATTTCTTTTGCAGCCTTAATAATTCCCAACATACTAAGAATCTACTGAAACCATTTTACCAAAAATATTTTCACAACTCAAGCTAAATTTCTTTTATTTTTATCAAAGTCTAATTTGGGTTCTAAAGTCCTTGAATTGAAACCATAAGTTCCAACACTCACACCTATCTCTAACTAGCCTTCCCTTTACAAATCCATTAATTTCCCCCATTGGAATCCACCAGGGCAGCCTTGGCTCCACTCCCACTCAAGCTCTCCTATTCCTAAGTCCTCTTAGGCTCTTTTCATGTTTTTTCACAACTCATACAGCACCTAGACTCCTGCCCTAATCCAACTGAATGCTAACTCACTCTAAACCCTTGCCTTTGCTCTACTTCATATTACTCTAGCCACTTCCCTTCAATTTTCTCCACTAAGCTCACCCCTTATATAAGTATCTTTTACCCATTTAAAACTTAAATAGCCCCTTTCCTACTTTCTCAAATAAAATAAAAAAATCCTTTTTGAGGTTAGAATTTATCGACTTACACTTAACGACTCAATTTTTGAATCCATATTTTTTAGGATTTTGCTCCCACCTTTTTATTTTGCTTCTTACACTTCTTCATTTCACTTGTGTCTATGTTAAATAGTTCTTCTAAAAATTTTCTAGGATTACCAACCATATATTACACATTCAAAGGCTTGATTTGAAACTGATACCCATTCAGTATTTCGATTTTCACAATCATCATCTGTACTCTTTGGCTCCTAATTTAATCACTTTCCTTCAAGCTTGACACTCACTACAAACTCAGGATCGAGTATTACATTATATCTTCCTATGCCTTAGGATCATCATATCTTTGAAAATGGGATGTGACAAAATTAGTATCAAAGCAAAAGTTTAAAACTATTATAGACTTTCATAAGTTATATGAGTCATACACTACAAGAAAAATTATATTAGTGATGCCAGTTTGTGATGCCTTTAAATACTAATAGCGATGCAACATTAATGCTATAGTGATGCTAAGGAGGTGAGATGACAACAAAAACAATTGTGATGCATTTAGCGATGCCTTAGCAATGTATAAATGGTGTCTTTATATTTGGTTCCATTATGTGGCGATGAAATTAGCTTCGATATAGCGATGCAATTTTTGTTGCTATTAAGCGATGCGTAATTTAATTGTCGCTAATTTAGGTGGAAACTTTTAGTTTACTTTTACTGCCAAAGTAGCAAGAAAATTAGCAATGCATTGACTTTCTATAGTGATAACTTTGTTAATAATGATGTTGTCAGATACATCGCTAATTTGCAATTAGTTATATGACAAGATAATTGTCTTTTCAAAGCTTATAATGAGGCATTATTGTATTGCTAAGAAAAAACCCTAAAAATCAAGTGCATTTTGGTATTTTTCCAATGTGTGCCTGAAATATATTGTAGAAATCCTGCAGATCTATTCCATTTGTGCTGCCGGAAAGAGAGAGAGAGAGAGAGAAGAAAAGAATTGAGGTATGTAATTTATTTTTTTTGTGTCTTTCGTATATGTTTTTCGTCTTTAGTTTTGTTTTAATTTGTCTTTTTTTTTTTTTTTTTTTTTTTTGTTAATTATGCCCTTTTTTTTTATCTCAAATCAGAGCGTCGTCAGGGATTTGTCAGCACTAAAGTCGTCTACGTCCAGTTTTTTAATGTATTTGTTTGATTATAATTTTTGGTTATAAAGATTAATTAATTTGTAATATTTTTAATGTGTTATTTTATCTGATTGTATTGGTTATTTTGGGTTTTATTAATTTTTGTAATTTTTTGTTAATTTTGTTAAATTTTTTTGTTACAATTATAAATTTTGTTATTGCTTTTGTTAATTTTGTTAAATTTCTATTTGATTATTTTTTTTTAGATATGTGGGTATTTTTTTAGATTGTCTTGTACATCATAATAATAATAATAATAATAATAATAATAATTTATTAAGTCATATATAGTTGCCTAGTGAAAGTAATAGTATTTTAAGGAATTTATTCATATATATTTTAAGTAATAAAATGCGTAATAATATTAAAAATAATTATAGAATCTTATCTAAAAAATTTTAAAATTAAAATGTAAGCCAATTTAAGATGCCAAGTCTTCAATAAAGAAATCTTCTTGCATGTTTTGTAATTAAATTTTAACTAATTATAATAAAAGGAAAAAATTTAAATGAATAATTGAGAAATAAAAATAATAGATAAAAAAATAATAAGAAAATAATAATAAAAGAATTCAAATAATTCGTAGAAAAATCCTAGTTTAATCCGTATATAAATCATTTAACTCGTATGATTTAAATCTAAAATGTTGTCAAGTAAAAAAGCAATGGTAAAAACTTAATAAAAAATTAAAAAAGATCAATAATAAAAAATTAAAATTGTAAAATGTTGAAACTGTATTGAAATTGAGCATTTCATTGCATTTAAAAATATAATATATTTAATTGAGCTACTAAATTCAAATATTTTTACGCTGTCGCACCATCATCTAAAGAGGAAAGAAGAAACAAGATGCATGGTTTTACGCACTAAAAAAACATTTAATTTGGGAGCCTAATCAATTATAATAATATTTAATTACGTATAGTGAAATTTCCAATTTCAATGTTTAGGTAACAAATTAAATTAATAATTACAAAGTAATTTAAAATTTCAATGTACTTAAATATTATATTAAGTTCATACATGATAAAATTGTATTGTATAAATTCCTGTCCATTTCATATAAGAAATGGAAATACAAATTTTTATTCCTGTTAAGAAGTAGGCATGTATTTATTTAATTATATTTTGTTATGCATGAACTAGAGCCAATATAATAAGTGCAATTGATGTTTATAATTACTTTGTAATATGAAATACAATGTAGTTAAATAAAAACTTAGTATCAAACTTTTGAATTTTAAATTGTATATGTTTTAGTATTTAAATTATACTAGATAATGTCCATTAGAGGTGTAAATAAAATTTTGAAATGATTCAAGCCAGAAGGATTTAAGAAGGAAGAAAGCGATAAACAATTCTTATCTCCATTCCTTTTAAGATCTCTGGCTTTAGTCCTATCAAATATTTGTCTGTATCTTTAATGGAAAATTTTCTAGTATTTAAATATTAGAACATGTCTAATTTTAGGGTTACTCAAAATATTGGGAATTAAATTGAAACTAAATGTATCATTTGTACTTGAATACTACAAAATCTCCATAGTTGGAAAATGAAATTAAACATATGTAAAATCATCTAATATAAAAAGAAAATGAGAAACAATGTTATTTTTTTTTTATTTCTTTTAAGATATATGGTATTACAAATGTTAAATTTTAGTTTCTACCTTTGAAGACTTTGTGGTATTCCAGTATAGAGAATATATTTAATTTCAAACATTTAAATAATTGGAAATAAAAATAATTGTATTTAAAAACTTGAAAGACTCGATTGTAAATGGATTAGTAGTTAATCAGATCCAATTTTGAAGTAGGTATTAATTGAAAAAGAGA